>NDFF03000161.1:0-130494 GCA_002150815.3 Grammothele lineata | reverse complement strand
TCCAACAGAAAAGAGTTGATGTATGCGAGGTATCGTTGCTACGAGAGGTCAGATCGCCAGCGTCTCATTTCCTGCTACTTCGCATATCTTACCTCGGCGATGTTTCGGAGACACGAAGTAGCGAGCTCAGGATACTGATAAGATACGTGTCGCATTTGATCATAGCTAAATTACGATACACCAGATAGCAATCTGCAGATACGCCCGCCTATTCTACATATCTGAAGCGTATCCAAGCTTCGCGCCGCGACCAAATCTGCAGTGAGTGGGCCTATCCCAAGGAGATCGTCAACGTGTCCTTCTCCGAGCATGTTCGCCTTGCCAATGAACACGGTGGAGCGGAGCGTTGGGGATGGAGGTTCGTCAACTGCGGGAGCTGGGAGGGGCGAGGTGAGCCGTTTGAGCAGCCGGGTACGGGTGTTGGAACCGGCGGGAAACGGAAGAGTCTGGAGAAAACGCTCGGCCTCGACTCGGATGCCACATCGGAGGACACGGGCCATCCAAACGACCTTAACTGGGTCAAGCCCTCCCTCACGGAGTCATACTCCCCCATGGCTCCAACAGGTGCGACCGCGCAAGTTCACCCTTACCTCTTTACCACAAGCATGATGGAACTCGCCAAGGAGAAAGGCGTCAAGTACATCTCGGGCAAAGTCTCCCACATCGACATCGACAAGTCCGGCAGCGCCCAAATCACTGGCGTCACATACACTCCCACAGACGCCTCGTCTTCGGAGCCCGTCACTATTCCTGCGACCCACGTCATTCTTGCCGCAGGCGCATGGTCTCCCAAGATTCTCCCCTCCCTCCCCATTGACGGCACTCGTGCACATAGCATCACTGTCATTCCCCAGCCAGATACCACCATCGCGCCCTACGTTCTCTTTACCGAGATCGCTCTCCCCGCAGGTGTCGCATCGCGGGGCCCTCGCCGCGTGAGCCCGGAGATCTACGCTCGCCCCACGAACGAGGTGTACTGCTGCGGTCCTGGGGACGACTCGCCGTTACCGGAGACGGTCGACGACGTGCACCCCGATCCCGCCGCGTGCGAAAGCATCCGGGAGCACGTCATGAGCATTTCCCCCGTTTTGCGGGCGGGTACCGTGGATAAGCGCCAGGCGTGCTTCCTGCCCGTCGCGAGCACTGGGGGCGGACCCATCGTCGGGGAGGCAGACTCGATTGCGAAGGGTCTGGTCATCGCCACAGGACATACGTGTTGGGTGCGTCCCGCTCTTTTGATTCCGAACCTTTCTTCTTTTCCCTCGACCGGAGCCTGAAGCTCGAGGCTTGAAAGCCAGCGACGCTTCTAGTGTATGGAACGCCGACAGTCGCACGAAGCCCTGTCTCTTTTACATTTCTTCGCACTCCCTCGTAGAATGGTTTCAGCTTGTCGCTGACTGTGAGTTTGGGTTACAGGGAATCTGCAACGCACCCGGCACAGCGAAGGCTGTCGCTGAACTTGTCATGGACGGGAAGATCAAGTGCGCGAACCTCGACCGGCTGAAGCCGTCGCGCTTCCTCGGGCTGTGAATTTGACTTCGACCCGGCGCCCTCCTCAACGTTCAACGCTTATGCGCCTCCCCGGCGGCCGCGTTGTTTCTCCGACCCCCTCACGGGGAATAACACCGGAGGCACGCCATGCTAGAATTCCGGCATCTGTATCGATAGAACCTGTAGCCGTTTCCGTGTACGTCCTATAGCTAACCAGCGTAAGTGGAGTTTACACGATCGAGAACCTACTCCTGCTCCAGGGTGTGATCAGCGTCCCAGGTCCGTTACGTCGCGTCCGTATCACTCCTCCTGGGAACGTCCTGAAGGAGGAATTTGGCCACACGGACTTACGGAGCTAGCGGCGGGCTTCGCCAGCGTCGTACGAGCCTCGAGATGTTCTTTAGAAGACAAGAAGCTCCTCGCTCCCTGGTCGCAGCATGGGAGCGCGCTCAACCATCTCGTTCTAGCGCGACGCCTACCTGAAGTGTGCCCCTGCCGAGAACCTCAGGTTTTCCATATGTCCTCGTCAGCGTCCATTCGACTCCGAGTACGTATGTGAGTACTGCGACCGAATCCCTCACGACCACACCAGCGCTGCGAATGCCGACATGTCGCCCGCTGATTCCGCGGAGTTCCTCGCTCGTTGACATCGGCGGACGCTCGGACTCTGAATCGCGCCTGTGCGCGCGGGGCTGACCGAGCCTTGGTGGTGACGACGGTTCCTCCGCCGTCTCCGCGCCCAGAGTTCGTACAACCTGTTATGTCGCGCATGGCCCGCGAGTCGCGACCTCAGGCCTCAGCGTCGAACGGGAGCCGGCAACTCAATGCACCGACACGGTCGACGGTGGACCGCGGCGCTGGACACGGCGCGCGCTGATGCGTGATGACCCTGGCGCGGACCTGCGCGGACGCGCGGAGAAGCAGCACTGAGATCGTTTGTGGAGATACGCGGGGACGTAACGCGCACGCAATCCATCGCACGGGGGATCTACCTGGATCTACGCGACCTCGACGCGAGCGGAGGGGGTGCACTGTGTCGCGGATGAGTCAACGTTACGCGCCGCGCGAGGGCAAATCAGCGGCAACGAAGTCGGGGCATGTGCAGAGCCTGTTGTATCGCCAGCTTTCAGGAACGCAGGAACGCGAGCAGCGACGTCAACCGGCGAGGACCGAGGTGTGCGAGTTCGGAGTCGCGGCAAAGGCTGGGGGGATGTCCGAGAAGCGCATGCGGGAGGATGTCATTGTGATATCGATGGGGTTGTGATGATGTACTGTAAGAGTCCGATTGTGAGTGTAGTGAACAGCGGGCAACGAACGATGATAACGGTGAGCGACAGAGATGGTGCAGAGAGCGGCGGATGGGGGGCGATGGTGCTATGTACGAGGGATTAGTGAGAATGATGTAGCAGTAAGTGGTGGTATGATAGTGTATCTACAGTAAGACGGGTATCGTCAACAGCGGTATATGGGAACGTCCGATAGGCGTGCCGACGACTCAGTAGTTGTATATAGGCTACAATGTGCGGCCCGAAGCCAAGAACGAAGGAGACAAAGTCCAAAGTCAATATGGCGAGCCACTGTCCGCGACTCGGCCGACGACGGAGTGGCTGTATGCGCCGTTTTGTCGACATCACGCCGCGACGAGGTCCCTGCGGCTCCTCTGGCGTGAGACCTGCCTGTTCCCCTGCTTGATGAGCTCGCGACTCGCCTGGCGGATGACCTCGCGGCTCCGCTGGCGCGCGAGCTCCCCTCGCGGGGGCACCGGCTGGAGGAAGATCGTCTTCGGCTTCATGCCCTCCGCCGCGACCTGCGTGTCCGCCACCCGGTGCACGCTGACGCTCACCTGAGGCACCAGCTGCTCCCACGCGATCTCGCCCTCCGTGAGCTCCCGGGGCCGCCGAGACGGGGACCTGCGTGACGAGCGCGAACGCGAACGCGAACGGCGTAATTCGAGGGCGCGTTCTTCGGCCTCGAGCAGGCGTCGCGCGTCGGCGGCGACGTTCCATGCGATGCGCACAGTGTCGACGAGCGCGGGATCTGTGGGGGCGAGGGCGAGGACGTTACGCCAGAGGCCCTGGTTGAACGCGACGTGTTCGCGGAGCGCGTCGGGTGTACAGTGCCGTGCCATCGCTGCTGCCATTGCTGGGGCGGATGGAAATTCCTCAATCGCGGCAGTGGGGAGCAGGTAGGAAGATAGTGCGCTTGTACAACGTTGAGGCGAGGCAGGGCGGGAAGATAGCGACGGGGACGATGACGCTGGGGGCGTGAGAAGGGTGGCGAAGTGTTGCGCGGATGGCGACGGTGATGGCGTAAGGGGGAGAGGCAAGCCTTGACCGAACAGAAGAAGATGCGGGATACTGGGCGGATGGGGGACGTACAGGGGAATGAGAGGGAGGGTGACGAGATGTACCTCTTTTGCGCGATCCCAACGCAAGAGTGGTGTAGCAGGGCGGATCGATAAACCCGCGGAAAGGGATCGTGCGGCACTGTGTCCAAACTGTGAGGAGAACAAGCCGGCGTCGATTGGAATAAGCAGTGGTTCCGCGTCCAATGGTGAATATAGTGATGACGGCGAAGATGGAGTAGAGGGCGAAGACGCCCCCGACCGGAAGGAAGAACCTTGGTCCATGCTAGGAAAGGGTATCGCGCTGCTCATTACGGCCAACGCGTGCGTTGGTTTGTTTCCTGACTTGTGGAGGAGCGGCATGTCTACTGAGAACGGTATGCTGCCGTCTGCGTGAGGGTGGAATGGGATGGGTGCAACGTTGTAGTAGTCGTGTATTAATCTAAGAAATGTCAATAATCAGCCGATTATACGCGTTGTTCTACGACGGAAATAAGACGTACTCGTAAGGATCCTGGGAAGGTCGTGTGACCGCGGACATGTATAGTGGCGGGAGAGCTGGCACTTCGGGCAGCGAGTCGGATGGAGAGATAGGGCGCGGTGAGATGCGGGGCGTGTTCCATGGCGACGGTTGGAGAGGTCGCGGCGTCCATTCGGGAGACGTTGGGCGAGGGGGGCCGTGCATAGCGTTGAAAGTACAGCCAGCAAGACGCGTAGAGGCTGGATTAATTTGGGGCGTAGGGCTGCGGGTGTAGGCGTTGAGCGGCGTCCATGGAGAAGAGAGCGCGGGAAGCTCACCTATCGCCGAAAGAGTATGTATATTGGTACAGTTATAATGGAACAGCGAGCGGCAGGGAGGTCAGAAGGGATTAGAAGAGAGGGTGCATCGACGTGTGCCCCAGCCAAGGCAGCGGAGGGCGTCGGGCTCCATCTTTGTCACTGGGAGCGGGGAAATATGAGGCACACCGGGACCGCTTCGTGCGGACAGAGCCCGACTGGCCGGAGCCGTATGCCTAAATTTGGCACAGGATCTAGCCGATCGACGCTCGGGAACCATCTTCCAGCCGAGCCTTCGCTCCCGCAGGCAGCCGCCCACAGCCGCGCGCGAGCCCTTGTGCTCCTCCCTCGGCGACAATCCATTCGTCGCATGATTTTCCCTGCATCATGACCATGCACTCGGCACTTATTCCATAGCGTCCACAACCCTTCGAGCTTCACGCTGCTTCGTGTCGCAACCATCCACGCCCTCAATCCCGTCTCGTTTTCAGCGGTCTCTTCCAGGGTTGCGGTGGCTTGGGATGGTTTGAACCGCCGCGGGCCCTTGACGACGCCACAGGCGATTTAACGCATGTTTCAGGAAAACGTGGAGGGCGTGCCCGATCTCCCGCTCATATACGCAAGGTATCTCGATGGCACTATAAGCACTGCGTTTCATTTCAAGCTCACCCACACGTCAGTGCAAGGCCCCGACCCGAATGGTATGTTTCAAACTCACATTACACACAAACGAAGGCCGTTCCCCCGCGCCGAACAAAGCTCCCGCCTGCTTGCCGCCTGCCATGAATTGAGGGGAAGTGCACGTTGTCGGTCAGTGAGACCGCGGTTTCAGAGCATATAACACCGGCCGGCCGACAGCAGCTCACTTGGATCTCCCGGACCTTCCGATGGTGCTGGATCCAGTACACGATCGATCAAGGATCTGCCAGCATCTTAAGCCTTGTGAGGAGCTCGGATCGATACCTCGTACCCGTCCTCACCGCATAACAATCATGCTGAGCATGATCGGCGGTCTATACAACGACTACATGGTGCTATATTCGAAAGTCTGGTTAGTGCAGAGCATCGAACAAATCGTCACATCCGGCAAATCACCAAACGTAGGCGCTACCTTAGGGGAGAATGTACCGCACCTTGCGGGATTCGAACCAAGTTCGCAGCCGAACATGGTCAAGCGGCAGACGTCATGAGCGGCTAGATGCGCACGCGTCGCGACGCGTCGGACGCGTCGATGAAAATCAGCAGACGCTCGCATCCCCCGCCACTGGCACCCTCCTCTTTCACGGCCGCTTTCGACGCCACTATAGCATCGCGCTCTTGTCCTTAGGAACCACAATCAACTTCCCTTTCTCTCCTGTATTTGCTTCTCATCGGCCACAACATGGCGGAGAAGGCGGCTGCGTTGAAGCAGCAGGGGAATGTGCATTTCAAGTCGGGTAACTTGATCAAGTGCGTCTGGCACGGCCTTTGCATTGCACCTCCATGCTCACTTCGTGCATTATCCAGAGCATCAGAACTCTACAGAAAGGTGAGCATATTTGTGACATGAGGGAATACGCAGAAAGAGGGAAGTAGGGTGGGCTTTGTCGGTGCCAGATGCCGAGCCTCTGGGGATAATCGGAGAAATTCTCAGAGCTAGCTATCAAGGATGGATATTAGAGGGCACGCCGTTGGGATTTATTGGGCCGCAGGAGAGCAGGGCGGGAATTTCAGTTGTTCTGAAAGACCCCATGGTGCAGTGGCGCCCCGTTCTACGGCATATACTGAGATCATCTTCCAGGCAGAGGAGGCGGACCCACGAGACCCAGTCTATCCATCAAACCTCAGCGCTGCACTCTACGAAATCGGGGATTACGCACGTTGTATCGATGCGGTTCTTCGTGGATGGAAGCTTATGGAAGGCCGTTCAGACACCAAACCCGATCTCGTGGTTAGGCTATCGACGCGTCTTGCGAAGGCACTCTGCCATGGCGCTCGCGCTGGGACCCTCGCACTCGACAAGGTCCTTTCGCAGGATGAAAACATATCAGCAATTCGGGACGCGGCTTTGACTGGGCCATCTGCAAGCACGAACGGCGCTGCGGCCGAAGAACTCGCTCGCGCGTGGAAAGAATGGGACGGCATTCGACCTGATCTCGAGGGGCATGGCAAGAAGGCATCGTCAGGCATGAAGGCGCTCGCACGTCTGCCCGTCTTCTTCAGGCCTCTGTAAGCTATCGTTATGTGTTTAGTGCGTCTCACTCTCTGACTTCGATTGTTTCAGTGATCCTATGAGAGAGTTCTACCCTGTATGCACCCCCGCAACTCACTTATGAATTCTTGCTGATTAAGAACGTTTTAGATTGGCACGGACGAGATCATCGATCTCCTCGACGGCTGGGGACCCAGTTGGGCTCATCCCCTGAACCTTAACAAGATGTCCACAGAACGTCTCTCAGACCTGGCTTTCTTCTATGGAGGTGTCGGCGATGGTGAGTCGTGAAACATCCCTCTCCATCAGTCTTTGTAACGCATATATGCGTAGCTCGTCATGTACTTGGCACACTCTGCGGCATCCACGCGGCATACAGGAAGCTTTCGAAGAAGCAACAAGGCAAATTCCGTGTCCACTTCACGCTTCTCGACATCCACGACGCGACTATTGCGAGAGACCTTTGTGTTTTCATGCTCCTCAACTCGCTCAATTCGTGCTCGGATGCGATCGAGCGCGTTGAGATACAAGCGACTCTCATGTACACATACTCTGGGATGTTGATGCCATCGTACTGCTATGACAGGTTCGTCCGTTCGCGTCCACTACTTTTTTGCAAGACTGAGTGATCTTCCAGGCTGCGCGCGTTGTTCAACGACCTCACCCAACGTCTCTCCTGCGACCCTCCAGATCTCCCATCGTGGCTACACGTCCTACCCGAGACCGTCCCCACCGTCCTCCACATCCTCGATTTCTGGCTCAAATCCAACAAATCCACCCGGCGCACCATGTCGGGCCACGCGCACCGCAACATGCGCTCGAATTCCATGCTGGGCATGATGCCGGGCCTGGACAAGGACTTCCAGCAGCGCGTGGACGACTACTCCGCGCGCGAGCGCGACTCGATGCGCCGCGGGCTGCTCGCGCTCTCCGACGATCAGCTCCTCCAGCTGCAGTTCATCCCCCCGGACGTGCCCCGGTCGCAGACGCGTCGATGGCTCGAGGATAATGTCGATAGGGTCGTTGGGCTCTTGCAGCAAGTCCAGTCGGGCGAGATCGAGACGCCGGAAGCGCAGTTGTATGGGATCGCGAAGGCGTTCATGCCTCCGAAGGAGCTGGCCAGTCGTCATCCGAGTTTGCGGGAGGCGTGGGACGTGCTATCCAAGGGATCGAAGGTCACTCCAGCCCTTCAGCGCAAGGTATGTGGTTCTGGCGTGGCCGCCTGAATTATGCTCATAATTTCGGTTGTACATCAGATCAGCAGTCATATGGAAAGTGAATGGAAGCCGAACATTACACTGTTTGTAGGTCTCGTGGGATTCCTCCAACGATTATTGCTCTAACCACACCCCTAGGACACCAAGTTTTCCGATCCTAAGGTGTACCCGGGAGGAGAGGGCTACCCCGACCGCCAAGCGGACATGTTCCAGTCCATAGACTTCTTCGAGAAATTTTGCCTCCAGCTCGAGAAGAGCGGCAAGAAGTTCGTGCGGAAGGCCTCCGGGCAACTTCGGGTGTGCGCCGCGCAGACCACGAAGAACTGGTTCGACGAGGCCGCCGCCGCTCTGAAGGCGCTGGAGTCGAAGATCACACTGGAGTTCGTCTACGGCGGGATTGCTGAAGAGCTGACGAAGATGCGGGTGGGGAGTCTCCTGCGCCCGGAGCATTTCCCGACCCAGTATACGCGGATGTGGATGAGCAATGTTCCGTGAGTGATGTTCTCTTGATCATCTCTGGGGTATTGACCAAGCCTGTTGTAGGGACTACACTCATGGGCCCATGAATCTGGCGATCTATTGCGTTCCCAGCCTCCAGGATGATCCTCAAGCCGCGATAGGCTCGAATTGCCTGCTGAACACCGGCGTATGGAAAGGAGATGCGAGCTTCTTCTCCACGTACGTAGGCATGGCATAGTGGCGGGCTTTCCTCTCTGATGTTTGACGGTTGTAGCTACACACTCTTGCTCCCTAACGAGTTACCTCGCTACATGGGCTGTAACCTGATCGACTCACGCGCGGTCATGGACACCCTCATCCTCGGCCCTAAATCCCTCCCGCGACCCCTCTCCGAGCTCGCGACCCGCGAAGAACTCACGACCTGGCTCACCCGCGTCCTCTTCAACACCCTCCTACACGGCCGCTTGCCGCCGCTGCCACTGAGCGTCCGCCTCCCGCACAACCTCGTCGCCTTCGTCGGCCTCCTCACGCACCTCCACCGCGTCGGCTACCCCGCGCACTGGCTCTCCGACCTCCTCGCGCGCGTCCTCAGCGGGTCCCTCCTCTCCGACATCCCTCATTACGACGGCACCTACCCAATCCCTCCCTCCGAGCTCAAGCGGCGCGTCGCACCCCGGCGCGTCCGCACCGACCCATGGCTCCCCGAACTCGAGACCATCCTCGCGTGCGCACAGCACGCCCTCCCCTTCCCCATCGCCTCCGCCCTCCCCTCAGACTTCGCGCGCGCGCGGGACGACATCGCGGTATGGGAGATGCCCGTCCAGCCCGCCCCGGGTATGGGCCGCGCGGCGCTCTCCAACCCGCTCTTCGCGCTTATGCCGAACGCGCGCTCCCCGTTCGAGCCGTGCGCCCAGCTGCTCGTCTACCGCTCCGACCTCGTCAGCGTCGGGGAGGACGCGGTGCGCCGCGTGTTCGAGGGCGCGAAGGGCGCGCCGGCCCCAGGGGCGTTCTTTGTGCTTACGGCGCTCGAGTACGTGCATTATGAGGAGTGCGTGAGGTTTAGGATGAGCAGGAGGAGGGTGGAGAGGATGCGGAGGGAGAAGTGGAGCGCGGTGGTGTGCAGGAACGATGTGGGCACTCAGGGTGAGTGCTCCATGGGATGCGCCTTTGCGACGCCGTGTGCTGACGCTTTGGTTCGGTTTGTTTTGCAGCGACGCTCCCGACGCCGATCCAGAAGTGGTTCGTGTGCAACGAGCAAGTTTGATCGAGCCTCCGTCGTCGGTCGTGCGGGACGGACTGAAGACCTTACGGCGGTCCCGTGTTCACTCGAGCACTGGAAGCCGACTGGCCGTGAGGTATGAGAAGCTATCGGCGAATGGCCGGAAAGGCGGAGTAGAGCGATATAATAGCGGTACGATATGTTGATGTGTGTTGTACGATATACACTACTAGTTGCCATATATGCTAAGGAAGTCTTCAACGAAACCTGGCATCTCGAGAGGACCAGGCGACTGGCGGACGAATACGAGCTGAGCTCCTGGCAACACTCAGCGAAGTCATGCACCTCCAAGCTGTGCAATGACGAGACCAGCTCAGTGGATGAGTTGCTCGATAAGGGCGGCCGTGCACGAGGCTTGCGCAAGTTTCCATGTGATAGCGTTGCAGACAAGGAGTATTCGAGTGTCGATTCTCTCATTCGAGCATGCGCAATCTATAAGCAACTCCAAGAGCTCGAACCACTCAACGCGGCGCACCTATGATGGACATGGTGTCGCGACTCCTCACTGCTCGCACGTCAACACCTCACATGCTGCATGTCCCTGGGACGAACTTCGAATTCAAGGCGAACAAGAGGGTCGATATGACCGAGAGGACACTCACAGTCATCCTTGAGTAATACCAAGCGCGGCCTGGGAAAATATGGCGCGGACGCGCGTCGACGCTGTCAGCTTCGTGGCGCTGCCAAGAACGTTCACGAAATGGTACCATAGCCCTCCTCCTTCGTGTACGCCATCCCTGCAGGAACGTACACGAGCAAAGATGGTCTCGCGCGAGGGGGTGGTACGATGTGCGCGCCGTCGTCGCGCGTCCGTGCGTAATTACGCACATTGCAGCTGGGGAGGAAGCGCGTCGGAATACGTGCGGATGGGGGGACGCGTCGCGTCGCGTCTCTGAAAATGTGCGTTTGCGAGATTGGTGGACGTTGTGGTGGGCAGACGTGTGCGCTCGGAAGTCTTTCCGGAGTCGCGCGAGCTTTCGAGGTCGGAAGCTGGAGCCCGCGCGGCGAAGTACTTAACCGCGGTGGTCTAGTATGAAAGGCCCGTCTCCGGCGGCACGTGAACGTCTGAACCTTGGTTCCCTGATACTAGATTGAGTATTAGACGTCTCAAGCTGCTCTTGAATGACGTCGTCGTGCCAGAGGCTCACTCCACTCGGAAGCGAACTCGGATTCAAAGGAGATCGGAAAGAACGTCCCGTCCCTTCACATCTGCTGGACGGGGGCCTCGGGATCTCAGCTCCGAAGAGAAGGACCTTCAAGAACTCGGAAGGTAGATCCAAAGGCCCGCGGCGCGTCGGAGTCAGGGACAATTATAGCCTATAGTCGTCCTAGCTCTTGGCTCATTCATTGCAAGTATGCGCCGCGGGTACGGAGGGGCTTCGAAGGCAGGCCTCGGGACCGGGCCCGTTGGCATCCCGCGAACGTCGACGTCGAGATGGAGATGAAGATGGGAGCCTGGAGGGACCCACGATGGGCGTCACGCGCCGCGGAGAGGGCCTGTGACAACGTTGTTCAATGGATCTATGTACCACTCGGAGCGCGCGCATACATACGGAACGAAAGCTCGCCGGCTTATTTTGTCGCCTACCGAAACAGCGAAACGCGCGATTCAACCGCATACGCATAACGTACGCTCGTTCGACGCCGCCGACGCCTCTATCGCTGAGCTGTTTTGGCGTCCATTCCGCAGGGTTTCCGGAGGATGCTCGAAGGGCTCCCGTCCCCGTCGTCCACGTCCTAATCTCATGCCACTCTTGTCGCTCGCAATTGGACAGGAAACGCGTTCCGTGGCCGCCCGTGTCCCGAGGGGTCGGAAGAGCGCGGCACGGCGAGGAGCGCGCGGGGTGGGTGCGGGACGACGCGGGCGGGGATGGGTGGCTAACATCCGAGATTGTGGACGTGAAACGGACACGCACAACTTGATCAGAGTGAAGTGGCCCGCGCCCTTGCGGAAACGTTGCGCTCTGAAGGTTGGACATGCGTAAGGGTGTTGTGGGCGCACCGAGAAGCCAAACACTATCACCGTCAACGTGAGCTCACGCACAGGAGCGAGACGGCCAAACACGTACGTACGTACAAGCCCTCCCGGTGGCTTGGCAGATTACGTCCCCCACCTCCTAAACCCATCCCTGTGTCCCTCCTCGTCCTAGCCCCCTTTCCCCGCATTTCCCCGGACGCGCGCGAGACACGGTAAAGGAGCGGTACGGGTCATACGGACGCGGGGTAGTGCGGGGTGCTGTGCAGCGCGGTGCGCCGACGCGCTCTCGACCGCGAAGGGGGGCGATCGAGCGTGATTGTTGTATGATTGAGGGGGCGCGACAAGCCCCAAACGCAGCGTAGAGTCGGACAGCGAGGCACGGTGGGATCGGGTGGGTCAGCTGGGCGGTTTGTGGGCGGTCTGCTAGCGCCTGGAGCGGCGCGGGCTCGGAGCCATCTGCAGTCTCGAGGGCGATGTTCCGAGCGAGATGGTGCTCCGCGGACGGTTCATTGCACGCGAAATGCGACGCCGAGCATGGTGCGATGGCGCGCTCGGAGGAGATGGGGAGATTCCCTCGCTGTAGAGGGCTTGGGAACTCGGGAGACGGGCGGTACGAAAAGGACGGTGTGGCGCTGGGAAGGACGCGAGGCCGCACTAGCACCTCAACGGACCCGCCTCTGCACCGCCAAGGATGAATGGTGCAGCGACAGACACGTAACGGACGCGAGCGCGACGGACGCAGGCGGGTCGCGCTTGGCCCGCGGGAGACGGCGGTCAAGTGCGCGGGGCGGGAGACTGGGCTGGACGCTGTTGGATGGCAGCGGTGGCAGCTGGTGCGGGGAATCGAAGGCTAAGGCCTGCACAGAGAACCTAAGCTGGATCCGGAAGGCCGCGTTGGGGCGTTGGGAGGCGTTGGCGCCCAGGGGTGGCGAAATGGACGTGATCTGAGAGGATCACGCGCCGGGCGCGGTGGGGAATGTATAATAGTCTCCCCGCGCCCTCCGCCGAACGCAAACGCCCCCCTGCTCACTCGCCATCCCGCCCCGCCCGAGCTCTCACGCACACCATGTCGGGCGAAGACACCCACCACAACGTCCCCAAGCACCCCATCGCCCCCCGCGTCAAGAACGGGCCCAAGACGCCCCACGTCGACCACCATGATACATACAGGTCCGCACTGCGCGCTGCGCTTCTCCCGCCCCCCGCTTCCTCCTAATAGAGCCTCACACCGCCTTCAGGAAGTTCCACTCAGAGTCTCTCGGTCACGAGAGCGACAAGTGGTGGGCCAAGGTGCGTTCGCTCCGCTTCCTCTCCCAAGAAGCTACCGCACTCATGCTCTCCCGCGCATCGCGCCGATCCCCCATCACCAGACCGCGCGCGAGACCCTCCACTGGGACCGCCCCTTCCACACCGTGCGCGCGGGCAGCTTCGAGCATGGCGACATCATCTGGTTCCCCGAGGGCGGCCTCAACGCCTCCTACAACTGCGTCGACCGCTGGGCGCACAAGCACCCCGACAAGGTAATGGTCTCCCCTTGCCCCTTTTCGGACTCGATCTCGTACCATCGGCCCATTGGGGGAGGCGGAAAGCGTTTTCCGAGCGGCGGGTGCACGTCTCGTGGGGCGCACCATGCATTGATCGAGCGTCGCGGGTGCGCCCCCGACGCGCTCCCCGCCGCCGCGCAAGCTCGCTGGGGCGCGGCGGGTGCCCGTTGCGCCGCGCGCCGATCGCGCTCGGAGCGCACGCGTCGCGACTGAATGCTCGTCGGTGTTTGTAGGACCTCCTCCACATCCAAGCTCTCCGCGAGCCACCGCGCTCCCTCCCTGTGGCCCGCGTCAGATGACGACAGGGCCTTCTCATCTCCATCTCCATCTGCGATCTCGGCGGTTACAATTTTTACCCAGATGCTCACCTTTCCCGATCCCATCTCCCCCCCACAGACCGCGATCATCTACGAGGCGGACGAGCCCAACGAGGGGTCCGAGATCACCTACGCCCAGCTCCTGCGCGAGGTCTGCGCGGTCGCGAACGTGCTCAAGTCGTGGGGCGTCAAGAAGGGCGACACCGTGTCCGTGTACCTGCCCATGACGTGGCACGCCGTCGCGACCTTCCTCGCGTGCGCGCGCATTGGCGCCGTGCACTCGGTCGTCTTTGCGGGCTTCAGTGCGGAGTCGCTCCGGGACCGCGTGCAGGACTGCCGCTCGCGCGTGCTCGTCACGTCTGACGAGGGCAAGCGCGGGGGCAAGACGATCGCGACGAAGGTGATTGCGGACGCGGCGATCAAGGAGTGCCCGCTCGTCGAGCATGTGCTGGTGCTGAAGCGTACGGGGAACACGGTGCCGTGGACGGCGGGGCGCGACAAGTGGTGGCACGAGGAGATCGCGAAGGTGCCGCGGTTTTGCCCCCCGGAGATCATGTCTGCGGAGGACCCGCTCTTCATCCTCTACGTGAGTTGTCTTCCGCTCTGGGCCCGCCTTCCCCCTATTGATGCGATATTATCGGGTTCAGACCTCCGGCTCGACCGGGAAGCCCAAGGGCGTCGTGCACACCACGGGCGGGTACCTCCTCTGCGCCGCGCTCACTGTCAAGTACGTCTTCGACGTGCACCCCGACGACCGCTTCGCCTGCATGGCCGACATCGGCTGGATCACCGGCCACACCTACATCGTCTACGGCCCGCTCGCCAACGGCGTGACCACGACCGTCTTCGAGAGCACGCCCGTGTACCCCACCCCCGCGCGCTACTGGCAGACCGTCGACAAGCACAAGATCACCCAGTTCTACTCCGCCCCTACCGCGATCCGCCTCCTGCGCCGCCTCGGCGAGCACCACGTGCAGGAGCACGACCTCGGCAGCCTGCGCGTGCTCGGGTCCGTCGGGGAGCCGATCAACCCCGAGGCGTGGCACTGGTACAACGACCACGTCGGAAGGAGGCAGTGCGCCATCGTCGACACGTTCTGGCAGACGGAGACGGGCTCGATCGTCGTCACGCCCTTCCCGGGCGCCATCGAGACCAAGCCCGGCTCGGCGACGGTGCCGTTCTTTGGGATCGAGCCGGTGATTTTGGACCCGCAGAGCGGGGAGGAGTTGGAGGGGAACAGTGTGGAGGGGGTGTTGGTGCTCAAGACGCCGTGGCCGAGCATTGCGAGGACGGTGTACCAGGACCATAATAGGTATTTGGAGACGTACATGAAGCCTTACCCTGGGTACTTCTACACGGGAGATGGCGCTGCGAGGGACGAGCATGGGTATATCTGGATCAAGGGTCGTGTGGACGGTGCGTCTTCTTCCCCTTGTCAAAAGCTTGTCTTGACGCTCACGATGGGAGGGTAGATGTCATCAACGTCTCTGGCCACCGTCTATCCACCGCCGAGATCGAGTCCGCGCTGATCACCCACACCGGCGTCGCAGAGACCGCGGTGGTCGGTACGGCAGACGAGCTTACCGGACAGGCCGTGTACGCGTTCGCGACGCTCAAACCGTAAGTTCCCCCGCACCCCTGCGCCCCATTCTGAACGCGATCTGATCCGTCTTGGCGCACAGGGAGTTCAAGTTCGACCCGAGCGACGAGAGCGGCCTCATCAAGGAGCTCACGCTCCAAGTCCGAAAAGTCATCGGACCCTTCGCGGCGCCCAAGAAGATCTTCGTCGTCGGGGACCTGCCCAAGACGCGTTCAGGAAAGGTGCGTTCCCACTTCCCTCGCTCATACCTGTCAAGCTTTTAGACAGGCCGATTCTGACGATTGATCCGCGCCGCAGATCATGCGCCGCGTCCTGCGCAAGATCGTCGCGGGCGAGGGCGACCAGCTCGGGGACCTGAGCACGCTCGCGGAGCCCGCCGTCGTGGACAGCATCAAGGAGAAGGTCGCGTCGACGTGATGTGGGCGTCGAGCGTCATGATTCCCCCTTCCCCCTCCCCGTCCCCAACTTTCGTTCCCCGCTACTAGTACCCTCGCTATCCTGGGCTCTCCGATCTTTTTGGGTGGATGGGAGTGAGTGAATGAGTGAGCCTCAGCGTCGAGTCCTGATTAGTTCTGAAGTTTAGTGAATTGACGTATATAAGTAAGCACGCCGTACTGTACGATAATATATGCTCGACTCGATATCCGACACCCCGTGTACGTACATATCCATCTCGATTTCCTCTCTCTCGCCACCTTCTTTTGCATGCCGGAACTTGCTGTGCAAGAAGCTAGAAGATTCAGAGTGCGATCGTCAGGGTCGAGGTGATGAGTGGCAAAAGAAGGCGATTGTGTCGTAAATCCTTTTCTCACAGAACAAGTGGCAAAAGACAAGCTCTTTGACTGGCGCTGGGTGCTCATGATCCTTTGTTTGCTGATGCAGCATATATAAGCCTAACCACTCATCGGGGCCACCGCGTATGCGCCAGAGAAAGCTTCTACCATCCGGATCGAGGTACGTCCACCGTTTGCCATTCACGGGTGCGTTCGATCAACGACTGCTCACGTCGTGAACTAGAGTGTCATGTCTACTCCCAAAAATCAACAACTCGCCAGCGCCCGCGCATGGCGCATGCCGGAGCTCGTGCAGTTTTTCGTACGCGCAGTCGGCGAGCTCACGTACAGTTCCGACACCAAGATACAGGAACAAAGCACGAAAGCCCTCCTCAGCTGCGCGCGTGTCTCCAAGACGGCGTCGTACCACGCCTTGGAGATCGTTTGGGAAGTGCTGGACGACCTCAAGCCCCTCATGGTTTTGCTGGGTCGGGACGTCGTCAAGATAGTCAGGATGAAATACCGTGGCAGGTTTTGTCCGAGGCCCGCATTCAAATATGTGAGCTTCGTCTCTGATCACAAAGCTAGTTCCGACATTATACTGAATACCGAGCTCGATCGTCAGATCGCTAAGGGACCTCCCCCCAATCCAGCTTCGTGGGACCGCTTCCTGTTCTACGCTAGATTCGTGCGGGAATATAGAGGAGGTTGTGGGAGCGACTCGTTCGACAGAGCGACCTGCGCCGCTCTTCGCGCCTGGTCCGGGGGGCGGCCGCTCCTACCTCGTCTCAGGCAGTTGGAACCGTGGGACGAAGCTCCTGGATTGCCGGCTGTTGCTCTCGACTTGTTCCTCTCTCGCGAGATTCGGTCCATGGGATACCACTATTATGAGGAAGAATCGGCCTTGGACGGGTTGCATTCTGTCGACACTCTACTTGCCAGGTTGTCGCACCACGCTTCAGGACTCGAGGAGCTTACATTGCAAAATCTGCGCACGTTCAAGTTGAGCGAGGCAGCAGCGATTGCTCCCTTCATGCACTTGCATTCCCTGAGCCTAGAAGACGTTAATAATCCAGCTGTCCTCGAATTGCTCCCATGGTTCCCTCATCTCGAAGAGCTTCACATAGCGATGTCGGTGTCGTGCCGAGTCGATGACTCTGAACCTCTGCCCTCGTCGTTCACCGAAGTTACGCTAGAATCGTTGACGGCGCTCCTCCTCATCGGACTCGGTGGCCTCGTCAACAAGCTGATTCGACTTCTACGCATTCCTCATCTGGACGCCGTCATAGTGCACATCGACAGCACCTATTGCCATGATTTCTGCTCATATCTCGCCGCCAACCATGCCTCGACCCTCAGGAACGTGACCATCATGCTCTTTCGAGACCCAGAGGATGAAGACGCGTACCCAGACAGGCTCGACTTCGGTGCGGTGGTCTCGCCCTTGTACGCCATCTCCGGCCTCACAGCCGTAAATATCGAGTCGCTCCACCCCGCCTACCTCGACATCGTCCTCACCGCGGACGACTTCGCGAACATCGCGGACGCCTGGCCGCGCCTGGAAATACTTCAGCTCAGTTCGCCGCAGGCGAGGTACGCCGAGTCGCCGCTCCCGCGCGTGCCCATCACCGCGCTCGACGGGCTCGCGCGCAAGTGCGCGATGCTGCAGCTGCTCGTGCTGCGCGCCCCGGACTTGTCTGCCCTTGACGGGCTCGACGTTGGTGAGATCGCAGGGACGAACAGCTGGCTCGGGTGTGTGCAGATCGTGATGGACTCCACGCACGTCTGGACGGTCGAGGAGTGGGCGCGGGTGGAGGCGTACCTCCTGCGCATCTTCCCGCTTGCGGATGTCCACCATTCTCACGCCTCCTTTATTACGCACCTGGTCGAATCTGACGAGGCCGATGGGAGTTTGAGTGAAGATGAGAGCGACGAAGGAGACGATGGGGCTGAAAGCGAAGTTGAAGTCGATAGTTGAAGGCGATTATGATGGGAGCTCAAGACAAGCCTTATGATACGAGCGCCTATGCACTCATGTTGTGTAGTAGTCCGGCGCTTCGATTCAGGGATATGTTGTCCTTCAACCACCACTCGACCCGACATCCTCTGACTCCGAGTCGCCATGCGTGTACGATGACCATTACATCCAGCCATCCCTCGCTGTTTCCGCTGAAAGCATAGTCAGGCTGACGCGGGGCTCGCATGCATCCGCCGTTCTTGTCGCAACCCACGTCTCATGCGCCGGTAGCTCCCCTCCATTCAATCAATCTTGGGGACCCCTAACATCATGGACGTGACCTCGATAGTGGGAATGTCCCACTGCAGAAGCACGACCCTGAGTCTTACCGTAATCGGCGAACTTTATGCAGTACGTAAAGGGACTCACCACTTCCCCTGAGGAATAGTACGGGTCCTCGCGCAGGTTCTCCCACACCTCCTCCTCGTTCGCCGCACGGACGAAGAACGTTGATCCAGACATCTTCTCCATGGCGTCCGCGTCCGTCATCAAAGAGCCTTTTGGGAGCCTTCCTCCACCAGCGACTATATCAGATAGCGACATGCCACCAACTTGCGATTAGCTTTCATCGACCCGTGAGGCTCTGGAGCATAACTGACTGATGTACCCGCTCTCGATCCACGACTTGCTGACCTTCTTATGTTCTTCTATGTGCTTCACGCGCTCCGCGTTTGGGAGATCGTTGCAGGAGACAAGAAAGACGTTCTTCCCGGTTGCCTTGGGCGTCGACATCTTTTTCCGGTGCAGGTACGGATGAGGAGGGAAGGCTGGTAGTGGCAGGCAATGGTCCGCTTACTCCCGTCTTCATCTCTCAGGCACGTACTTATAAGATGGTCGGACTGTTCTCACGTTCTAGGCCTCCTCTGCCCATCTACACCTCTATATCTAGCCTCCACTGACGTGCGTGACCTATTCTAAATAATGGCGAAGCTTCAGAAGCTGCTCACGATCCTGGGTAATTTCAAACTGTATGCCGGCAGTACAAGTCATAGTCGGGAATTCTCTCCAACCTTCGTCCCTACTCCATCTTCTTCCTCCCGCGACTGTCATCTACGCGGTTCTAGTATCAATTACGACGTTGCTAATTCAAACCCGTGTATGGGCCGGTGAACTATTGGCGGATTCGCTTGGGAGGAGGCCTATCTGGAGTTAATGGGTCCCTGCCCGCGCTTGCATATTACGTCCAGCTGCGGCGTTCTTGTTACATCGACAAGACTGGCTGGTGAGCGAGATCTGTACCGTAACGTGGGTATACATGGTCTACCTTGCAAAGATTTGCAGACGGTACTCGACTGTTAAACGCATTTTAATTCTTCCCCTCAAGTATCTACGAGAAATTCATCTAGTACCATTGAAGATGCAAACATACATATTTGACCCTACTCGATATCCAATAGCGTATTTCCCTCGTCTCGACGTTCAGAAACTTTATCACGATACGAGTAGACTTGGAGCTTCAAGCTTTCAAGTTCGAAGGTGCCACTAGCCGGGAACACGGTGCAATCTACATCTCGGCAGCGTGAGCGCTGAAATGGTGTGCTTTCCAGAATCCTTCGCTATCCCCTTGGTTTTTAGTGCTCAGCCGCAGCGTCCTAGGGACTCTAGGGAGGTTCAAGTTGCGACCTTGACGGCTTTGTGCCCGGGGCGTCGCGTCTAGTCGCCATCATGCTGACGCGTGGCTTGCCGAGATCCGGAACGTCCGGCGCGATGACCGGTGCGGTCCTCCTGGGTTCAAACGCGGTTGTGGCGGGGTTCTCGGGGTGTTTCTTGTTCTCCTGCCAGCGCCGCGGACATCGTTGGCGTATACTCGACGCCATTGATAATATCCCATGACGCGCAGGCGACCTCCGCCATTTATAGTTTCAAAGCACTGACGAGGCCTCCCGGCATGCGTTCCAAGGGCATTACTGGCGCCGTTGGACGCTAGGGATATAAGGTATCGTGTTATCTCTACGACGAGAAGCCGCACTCTCCTCGATCCTCCAGCACTCTAGCGTTCCAGACACCGGCTATATTTCAATCCGCCCACATCTGATCCTCAGCTTCAGAATTAATGGGCAGCGTAATGTCGAACTTCCGGAATGGCTGGCAGCTTTTCATTCAGAACTTCCCATCCAAGCCCAAGTTTAGCGTCGAAGAGATTCCTGACCTCTCCGGTCGTGTAGCTCTCGTCACGGGTACGTAGTTTCATTGGACACCTAGTTTTTTTTATATCTCAATACAAATTGACTCTTTATCGCAGGAGGGAACTCAGGAATTGGCTACGAGACTGTAAAGGTGCGGTCTACAGCGTATGCCCCGAATTCCACGAGTCGAGCACTACTCCCCAGGTTCTCCTCCGTCGTAATGCGAAAGTGTATCTGGCAGCACGGAGCAAGCGGAAGGGCGAAGAGGCTATCGCCTCTCTGAAAGCGGAGACCGGAAACGAAGCCATCTTCCTCGAGCTAGATCTCTCCAGCCTCGCATCCGTCAAGAAGGCCTCGGCGGAGTTCATGAGCAAGGGGCACGAGCTGCACATGCTCTTCAACAACGCGTGCGTCTGCTCTACCTCTTCCTCACGTACCTGAGGCACCGGCATTCTGAACTGACATATCCTATAGGGGTGTGATGTGGCCTCCGCTCGACGCGCTGACCGCAGACGGCTACGACCTCCAATGGGGCACGAACGTCCTCGGGCACTTCTACCTCGGCGAGCTCCTCATGCCCGCTCTCATTGCCGGCGCGCAAACATCCCCAGACAAGCATGCGCGCGTCGTCACGACGTCCTCTGGCGGGGCGTACCTCGGGAAGCTGCAGTACGACACGATGAAGGACGGCGCGGCGCGGCGGAAGAAGACGACGGAGGACTTATATTTCCAGAGCAAGCTCGGGAACGCGGTCGTTGCACACCAGATCGCGAAGCGATACGCGGATAGGGGTATCGTCTCGATTTCCGTTAACCCAGGCAAGGATTCGCTTCCACATTTTGCGCTGTCCGACCCTGATGAAGTGGCGACACACAGGCAGTATCCAAACCAACTTACAGCGGAACGCGTCTGATATTGGGCGGGCGATTCTTGTATGCCCCCCTCTTCACTTGTAGCCTACGCCGTATGCTGAACTTACGCGCAGAACGCGACGATCAACTGGCCGGCGCCTTACGGCGCGCTCACACAGCTCTTCGCCGCGACGATGCCCGAGGCGCTGAACTACAACGGCGAGGTGCGTGCACGCCCTTCCGAGCCGATTGGCATGTCTCGTGCCCGCTTCTTACTCTCGTTATCCCTCATGACGGGTGCAGTTCCTCATTCCGTACGCACGCTTAGGCAAGTGTCGCGCGGAGGTGTACGACGAGGTAGTGGGGGCCGAGCTCTGGACGTGGCTCGAGGGAGAAGTGCGCGCGTTTGAGAGCGCGCAGACGAGTTTGTAGATGCGAGCCCGGCAATGAAGATGTAGTGTGTGCTGCACCCAGACCAGCGACTAAGTCCGCACGCGGAGGGTTACTCCTTGGACCAATTAGAATCTTTACAGCCATATGGAGCCAAACTTCTGCGGTAGGTAGCGCATCGTGAAACGTGATTAACATGCAATCGTGTACGCATCTACATAGTGTAGATAGAGTAGTAGTATACTGACTAGGCAAATTTACTCTCCGTCTTTGCTTGACGCGCACTATCTCAACCCAGAATAAATATTCTACAACATCTAACTCGCCTCACAGACTCTGACAGAAGACCTTCCCCCGCGCAACCTGGGCGTGGCACAGCCCGACCTCCGTCGGGACAGCGAGGAGCGACGCGGCGAGGATGCCCGCCGAGTCCGCGAGGCCGATGGAGCCGATCTTGAACTCACGCTCTTGCTTCGCGCGCTCGGGGTCGACCCCTGGGGCGTTGTGCTTCTCCTGGTTCACGCGATAGAAGACGTTCACACTGCGGGATTGGCGCGCGTGAGCGTGAGGATCACTCTCTCAGTTCGAAAAGGAAGGAAGGAAGGGAGACTCACTATGCGAGGCCGCCGCAGACACCCTCTATGCTGATGAGCAGGAAGACGAAGGCGAAGCTGAGTCCCTCGTGCTCGTCGCCGAATATGCCGACTGCGGACTCGAACGCGAGCGTTGCGAGGATGAAGCCTTGGACGACTGCAGGGAGTGAGAGCAACCTTCCAGGTAGTGGCGGGAGACCGAGTGTAATTGAGGAACGAGACAGGAAGACGGTCGTTTGGTAGACGAGCTGGATGTATGCGCATTAGCTGATTTGAAAGACGCGGACAAGCGGCGACTTGCCTGCCAAAGGGGATAGTAGTCGCGGATTGAGTGGATGATGTGGCTCATTAGCCAGTGGACATCCGAAGAAGGCACTGGGTAGACAAGAGTAGGTGCAATTCCCTGTGGCAGACGTTAGGATGGGGGGTTGCTTGTTACAAGTCACGAGGGTACACGTACCTGGTTGATAGTGTATTCAAACTAGCGAGAATTGTGCTCAGCGAATGAACGTGCTCGAGAATTTTGTAACATACCAAGTACACGCAGACTACGGGGAGATAATTTAAGCATCGAAGTATTATGGTGAAGAGACAAAAAAACTCACATAATGGCAGCATATATCTCGTGAGCATAGGCTTTGCTAGCCACCACTTGTCCTCTAACGATAATGCAATAGGCATCGTCACGGTAGCTTCTGATTCGGTGATAGGGGCGGCCTCTGTATCTTCTTCGTTCGGCAAGCGTGTGTATGATACAGATAACGGTTCTCCTCCAGCTTCATCTTCGTCAGAGGCCCCAGGGGTGAATACATCGGGTCGAGGGAGGATGAAGTAGTACGTTATGGGGATAACGAATGGGAGAATCTGATAGGCAAGCATGGAGAATGTCGATATATGCGCGGAGAATGGCCAGCGGAGAACGTACCGAAGAGAGACCAACACCCAGCCGGACACCCAAACCCCGCAGCTCCCACCAAAGGAATGCTCCCACAAGGCCAGCACCACCCGTTCCAGACGCGAAGTAACTGAAAATTATCATGGGACAGGGGTAAAACGCAGAGACGGACCAAACAGGACGAACCCTACGCTATGACCTGCAACGGAAGGAGGGTGGTATCGTGTCGAAAGTTGCAAGAACGTCAACTCGCCGAGGCCTGTATGAATGGTTGGCACTAGCCTTTTCATGGTCTCTCAGAGAAGACGCACCGGATGAGAACGAGGCGAAGCAGATGCCTAGAAGCCTCATGTAGAGGCCATCGAACAGCGACACAACCTGCACGGGCTCATATCGGTCGTGGAACGGACGCGGAGAGGCGCACGTACCATCATGCCTCCTACGCTGATAGCAGTACATCCTATGAGGCGGCGGGCATACCGTATCCTCCCCTTGAGAAGGTATGGCCAGCCAAGCTTAGCCACCAAGGCGGGGAAAATGTTGCAGAAGGCGATGATACCCTTAGGGGTGGATGGGGGTACGAGGTCGAGTGCGGCCGAGAGAATGATCACATAGAGGACTAACAGTGTAATGTACGTCAATCAAAACACAGGAATGATATGCAATGGGGCGTTGGGAGCGTACCATTGTTGATGAGGCCAAACAGGAAGAATGATAATCCAAGCTTGAACAGCAGCTTCTTATACTCTGCAAGTGAATGTCAACAACACAGGATAAGGGGCCGTCACACAATCGAGCAGTTCAGGACCTGGCAGTCCGAGAACATACAAGCATGACATTACTCGTTTGCTCGCCGTGAGCAACGCATAGTACGTACCAGTCTTGTAGGTATCGTCCGTGCCAGACTCCTCGCGCAGGAGATTCATGCCTTCCTCGTCGTCCTCTCGGGAGACCCTTGCCGTATCATCGCTACGATTCATCGCATGGAGAGGGTGACGTGTCGACGTTGCGGTAGACTAATACCGCCTAGCGTATGGATGAGAGAGGGTGTAGAGGTGCGTTCGTCCAAGACGGTGGGGCGAGGAGCAGTTGAGTCTCCTCCACGCCGCCACCTGACCGAAGGTCCGAGGCTGCAGCGCTTGTCGCGACCGGACCGCCTTCTCCAGCGTCATGTACGCAACTCGTCCGGACCGGCCACTCACCCAGCCGGAGTGCGGGGGCGGGGAAGAGCTCTGAACATGTTATTCATGCCCGACCCCTACCCGCTGACATACCACCTTGTCTTCTCACCTCCATCTTCACCACTACGGCCGCGTGCTTTCAACACCTCTTGCGGCGTACGGGTGCCACAGGACGCGGTTTTGGTTGTCTCTTCGGCCCACGGTATGCGTGCAAAGACCTCTGCATCGTCTGTTCCTAACAGTACACAGCTCGGGCGCGACAGGCATGGCCAACCGTAGGCTGAAGCATGTCCTGAGCGGTCTTGCACCTCCTCCAGAATCTATCGGTATTCTCAAGCTCGGCGACATCACCCACGAGATACTAGCTGCTCCATCCCCTACCCGTCTTCCCCACACCGAGGATGCTCTGCTCGATACCTCAAACACATTCAACCTGGACAATCTACACTTTATGCTGCAGAAGCATCTCCTCGGCCAGGATGTCTTCCTACTGTCTCAACCTGGCCCGTATGCTCGCCGTCTAGCTCTCACATTTTGCAGGTGAGTATCCGCCTTGTAGCTCTGGTCACATGCGACCACCGTATTGCCCAACATATCTTGCTGTTGAATCCATCTTTCGTCTATTGCTTTCTCCCATACGTCTCTACGACGTTGACGGTCTCTGTCTCAACAACTCCAATGCGAAATCTTGGGGCTCGATTGCGAACGCCCTCCATATTATGACCGAACAGCGTGACCCATTGGGTTCTGGTCCATATTTCTCTGCTTTGTGATGTGTACGCCTTCTGTAAAAACAATAAACTCACTATATGTTGTAGGATGATCAACGCGGAGTACGAATTTGTAGCGTTGCATCGCGATATCGGCGAGACAGAGCTGAAGCAGGGGCGGGAAATAAGAGCAGGGGGTAACCTCACTTATGTCGACAGCGCCGCCGTTCGTGCTGTAAAATACGGACGCGTCCTCATACTCGAGGGGATTGAGAAAGCAGAGCGGGGTATCATGCCTGTACGTCTTCCCAACGTATCTGCCAGAAATAACGCCTGATCTAGAAGTGTCTTGCCAGGTACTCAATAATTTACTTGAGAACAGAGAGATGTAAGGAACGCTCAGTTCTTTCACATTTCTCAATGCTCAATCATCTCCTTAGGAACCTTGACGATGGCACGCATATTGTTCACCCCCATCGTTATGAGCTTCTAGATACCACGAAATCCGAATCTGCCGAGTTCATTCCTGCCCACAAGAATTTCCGTGTCATAGCGATCGCTGCTCCCGTACCACCATATCCTGGTTATCCTCTGGATCCGCCATTCCGCAGTCGTTTTCAAGCGCGATTTGTGGATCCCATGGGCGCCATGCTCGCACTCCAGCAACATAGTCCTTCCACGCACGAGTCTGTCTTTCAGTCACCCCTCTACCAGAAACTGCGCGACATTATCACGTCCACTCAGATCGCAAGTGAATCGAAGCATGCGCTGGATGCTGTGGCTCGCTCCTCGCTTCCTGCCTTCCCTCAGACGGCTCTGGCGAAGGCAGCAGCTCTTCTATCCATGTTCCCACCACCACCCACCCTCACTTCCGAGCAACTCGCGAGGCTCGTCCTATGCATACATCCCACCCTCATACATAGCCCATTCCTTGCGTGGGCGATGCTTTCACGCCAATTCGAAGAGGCTGAATTGGGAGAGCTCGGAAGCCCGAACCTCACCGGAGTCGACGACGACGCCGGCTTGTTAGGCTACCGCCTCACGTGCATTGAGCGTGTGGACGAGCGGACCGCTCACATCACCTTCGAAGGCACATCCGGCACCCAAGTGAGTCTCAACGTCCCCGCGGGCCCCGAAGAGTACCTCGCCTATCCATTTGCGAGCCCGGAGTTCCTCGGGTTCGTGCCGAGCGCGCGGTTCATGGGCCTCCTCACCGCCATGCTCCAGGCGCACGCCCTCGGATGGGACATCTCGTATGCGCCCCCCGCTCTTCCGTCAACCGCATCGTGCTCGACGACCACCCTCGTACGGACCTTTGTGGCAGTGCTTGGCTATGAGCTCGAGGACGTGCACATGTACAAGGAGTTGGGCGGACGCGAGCTGATTATGCGGCGCAAGATCGAGGATGGGGGCGCGACAACTTGGGAGCCGAGCACGCTGGTCGAGGGCGCGTGGAAGGGGCGGCTTGTTCATCTTTCTGGCTTGGATGTGATCGGCTCTACCGCAGGGTCCCTCGCGCGCCTCACGCAAGACCGGGAGGTGGAGTTGTGGGACACGAAACGTGTCGTTAGGCGTATGCTCGATAGCGAGGTGAGTACTTACTCGACGGTGTCGAAAGATGGTCCCCTGACGCCTCACGCAGGAATCGTCCGAGGATCTCTCCGTAGCGCACCCATCGTTCCGCATCATCAGCACCGCGTCCAAGTCGCTCCCGCTCAAAGACTGGCTCGGCGACGAGCACGCGAACATGTTCTTCACGCTGCCCGCGCAGCCCATGCCCCACGCAGAAGAGGCGCACCTCCTCCTGCAGACGGGCTGCGCCGCGCCCGTCGTCGACGCGCTCCTGCGCTTCGCCGACAGGTACCGCACGGGCATGACCGCGGACGCGGTGCAGAAGAACCGCAAGCTCGGCACGCGCGCGCTCCTGCGCATCGCGCGCCGCGCGGCGCAGTTCCCTGCGGCCGCGCACGACCTCCACGCGCTGCTCTCGCGCGCGGTCCTGGCGGAGTTCCTGCCCGCGACGGAGGCGATGAACTTGGGCAACATCCTGGAGGAGACTGGCATTAAGAAGCGCTCGCAGGCGGTGAGTGTTTGATGGTCCTTCGTGTCTGCGCGCCGCTGCGCGTTGTACAGCACTGTCGATCGCGCGCAGTCGGCGGTCGGTCATTCTGGCCGACGTGTGATTGCGAGACGGCCTGCGCGCCAACTGCAATGTGTGTCTACTGAACGTTGCGCTGATCACCCGCGTCTTATGTTACAGTACAACCCGCCGCCCGAGGTGCGCGATGGCGGCGTATGGTTCCCACCGCCGAGCGGGCCGCAGGGCGCGGGCGTGAGCGCGACGTTCATCCCGTTCTTTGATCGCATCCAGGACCCGGAGGGCGTTTCGCATATTCCGTATATGGACCACTTTTACGACAACAGCCTGCAGACGGGCTTGATGCGCGATCTGGCGATAGATCTCGAAATTCTAGGAGAGCACCTCGTTTTGTTGGGTAATCAGGTGTGTCTCTGTGCTTGACGGTGCCGGAGCGAATGTCTTAACGAGATGCAATAGGGCGTTGGCAAGAACAAAGTTATTGATCGGTATGTGCGTCTTTCGTCCAAATGGAACGGTGTATCCTGATTTTTATCTAGTTTGTGCCAGGTTCGAAATAGAGTCACAACATACCAGGCCCATCCATTGACCATTATGATTGCAGCTTCTCGGCCGCCCTAGAGAATACATCCAGCTGCATAGAGATACCACAGTGAATCAGCTAATGTTCCAGACGAACCTCGAGAATGGCGTAATCAAGTACACCGACTCTCCGTTACTCCGTGCAATCAGCATGGGTAGAGTCATCGTAATAGACGAAGCCGACAAGGCCGCCGAACATGTCGTCGCAATCTTCCGCAGTCTCGCCGGCCACGGGCAGCTTTCCCTTGCTGACGGCCGGCGAGTGCGACAGATGAAGGAGCGCGAAGGCGATATTGTGGTACATCCCAATTTCCGCCTCATCTTGCTCGCCAACCGGCCAGGCTATCGTGAGTGTTATATCCGTAGAAATTGACCTCGGAAATTAACCTCCCTCCGTCAAGCTTTCCTCGGGAACCATTTCCTGCAAGTGCTCGGCGACAACTTCTGCTGCCATGCCGTGACGAATCCGGACATGGCGAGCGAGCGGAAGCTCATCTCCCAGCTCGCGCCTCAGCTGAGCGAGGACATGATCCTGCGGCTTGTGGCGGCGTTCCATGACTTGCGGCGCTTCTATGACAGCGGAACTCTCACATATCCATACTCGCTGCGAGGTGTGCTTGTTGTTTAGCCCGCTTGCGCTTGTTACTGACTCTCGACGTAGAGCTTATCAATCTCGTCAAGCACATGCAGGCGTATCCGAATGACACTCTTGAGGTCGCGCTGCGGAATGTCTTCGACTTCGACGTGTATAAGCCGGAAACTGTTTCCAAACTGCAAGACATTCTGGACCATCACGGGTATGTTCTCCGACTTGCGTTGCGAGAGCCTCGGTTAAGCTTTTGTGTCATACCAGTCTCGTCGTCAAGAACCTTGGCATTAACGCCGCTAGGGAGGCAGCAAAGAAGCAAGTCCTTGACCTGAAGTTTGATCCGAAGGGCGACACCAGCCTCTCCGCCCCGAAATACGGGAAGGAGGACCCGAACAACGAGGCCCACACGGGTGGTAACACTTGGGCTGGCGGCGTAGGTCGTGCAAGCAACCTATTTCGACGTGATACTCATGTGGCCAAACTCCGATAGACCGGCGGACGCGACACCGCAGGCCTTGGCGGCAGGGGCGGTTATATGCGCCTTTTCAAGGGTCATGACATCCATCAAATTCCAGACGCTCTGAAGAACGACGTTCCTGACCACGTCAAGGAGCGCGCTCGCGAGATGGCTCGCCAGGAACTTGCGCGGCGGCTTGAGGAGCTCAACATGAGCGCAGGCGAAGCGAAAGGCTATGGCTCGTTGTTGACCGCAGTCGAGGGCCATATCGCGCAGCTGCACGATCTCCTGGAAAGTATGTGCAACATTCGCGAAATCATCGACTGTGTCTCACAAAGGATTTAGACCTCGCTGCGCGTGAAGAAGAGCGCGTATGGGTTAAGCGTCAGACCGACGGCGAACTGGACGACAGCCGCTTGACGGAAGGCCTGACGGGCGAGGCTACTGTTTACAAGCGCCGTGGGATGGCGAAGCCCGAGATGGGGAGACCGCAAATGAAGTAAGTCGTCACTTGCTTTTTCTTCGAACAAGGTGCATGTTCACATATTTTCTATAGACCCAAGCGGATACGGTTCCTCTTTGATGTCAGCGCGTCGATGTAAGACTAAGTCAATCTCGTCTTTCTTCCGTTCGAGATGCTCACATCATGTAGGTATCGCTTCCAGGCCGATGGTCGCCTACGGAGAAGTATGGAGACGGGTAAGTCAAACCACTTCAAGCTCCGGATTTTTACTAAGTCGATTTAGCTGTGATGTTGATGGAGACCTTCGATCGACTGACACGTAAGGAGAAGTACGTTTGGGATGTAAGTCTGTTATTAGCACATATTGTCGCTAGCTTGAGCTTACCCTCTACTTTAGATATATGGCCACGTAAGCCACCATTCAGCTACTACGAATACCTTCCATGCATAACACAAGCCGCCAGTCCGGTGATTCTGCAGAGATGCCACTTGTCGAAGTTGGCAAGACATTGGAGATCAACGATAGGTGGAAAGTCGTCGACAAGATGGAGATGATCACCCAGTACACGTTCGCAGGAGATTACACTGGTGAGGCACTTATGTGGCTAGTGTGCGTTTCCGTTCAGAATACTGATCATGATCTTCCTATAGTGGAAGCTATCGACAAAGCTGTCTCTGAAGTGGCCAAATTCGATGCAGGTTAGTCAGTTAATCCCCCTGTCTAACTTGTACTCACCAGCGACCTGCCAGACGATTGGTTTGTGATTGCTCTGACAGATGCTAACTTCGCGCGGTACAACATAACCGCCGAAGACCTTCAACGAGCCATGAACCGCAACCCGAAGGTGCACACAGCTCTGGTCTGTATCGGGGAGGGCGCAGAAGCGTCATGGTGAGTATATTCTTTCTCACGGCGGCATGCGGCGCTGACCGTCAGCACAGGATTCCGAAGAACCTGCCTGGTCGTGGCTACAGGGTGGCTAACACAGCGGACATCCCGGCGGTGCTGCGGAGTATCCTGTCCACAATGGTGGATCGATAGTTGTAACACGTTGACATTCTCACATACTCGGAATCGATCTACCGTTTGTATGGAATCACTGTCTCCACTAAGCGTACATACACTACGGTGCGTTCTTCACACTCAACCTTCCGTCTAGGGCGCTTCGTGTATTCAAATACTTGCCAGGATTGCGCAGCGAGGATGTTGTCGTTATGGGTTGCCACGCATGCCGATTGAAGCGGTGCCCTCGCACTGCATGCTCGCCGTTTTCTCGCGTGTTAGGCGTCGTCTCCTGCGACTGAATACACCCCACGCCGGTGTACACTGCGCGATCTCGCGCGTATGTCATGCGTGCGCGGTTCTGCGCATGCTATCCGGTGTGAATCCGCCGGGAACCCCGCCGCTGCCGTCAAATGCTCCTGCGCGATGCACATGTCTACCTCCCACAGCCAAACAACTCTACCACTTCGCAGCACAAACGAGTTCATAGCTGTGGTTCATTTTGGCAGATCAAATGCTAGTATACTCGACTGTTTACTTTGCGCGCTGATATCCACCACTCATTCGTCATGGGTATAAAGAAGCGGACAAGTGGTTTTGAGTCAGCATCCCCCATCACTCAAACTTCTTCACAGCAACGACCAGGTGTCGTATCCTTTCAACTGACGCGAACATCCCCCCTTCATTTTCTGTTACCTACTTCATAATGGTTCGCGTCTTTTCTTCCGCTAGTCTGGTCACTTTTGCGGCGCTGGTGGCTGGTGTTGTATTCTCTAACGCCGGTGAGACCACAGGCTTCATTCCTCTGACCCTTGAGCAAAGCTAATTGTCCAATAGCTCCGGCGGTTCACCGTCGTCAGCTGGGTAACCTCGAGTGCAACATTGACCGTGGCGAGATCGTTTTCCACGTGGCCCAGCTTGCTGGAACTATAAACGCTCTGGGTAACGCTACGGACCTTATGGCTACGTACGCACCCACTTTCTTGTGGCTTGCATCGTATACTAACTTGCTGACGAATTATTTAGGAGCAACAGCACCGACAGCGACATCAAGGCCATGCAGGACGGTGCTGCGGGTGCTGGGCAGGCTATCAAGCAGATCCTTCTCGCTCTCATCAACAATGAACCCGCGTCGCCCGACCTTCGTGACGCTGTAGGCGGCAACCTGACATCTGTCTTCACTGCCCTGCAAGACCTCTCTTCGTGCGTCCCTTAGCCCAAGCTGCCAGAGTCATAAATTCGCGTGGCTGACCACCGATGGCAGCTCTAACAACGACACAGCCGCTATACTTAGCGCGGCCAGCCAGCAGCTTACGAACGCTGGGCTTGCTGGTAACGGCGTCGTTAACAACTGCAAGTAGGAGGAGGCAGAGGGTATAGCTTGACGTGTAGAGTCATCCTGTCCATATTTCCGTTGCGCGTGGTGTAACATGTTCAAGTTCTGTGACGACGCTGTTCGGTTAAGTTCAATGATATGATGCCCGGTGCATCGAAATTGTGGTTCAATTCTGTGCAATCAGTACTCAACTTATAGAAAGTTATACTTTGTATTGTTGCAGATCGTGGTAGCACTCGGGGAATTACCTGGGAGGTGGCTGAGAGATGGTATTGGGTGCCTTACTTAGCCTTGCGCCAGCATCTGCGAGGCCAGCTTTCTTACATAATCCCGATTAGCTCGCACTACGGCGGCCCACGTCGGGCCGCCAGAGAGCGCTTATTTACATTTTCACCGCGCTCACAGGGTCTAAGCGGGACGAAGGTCCTCCGTCCTCGCTATCCTTTTGGTTATTCTCCTCTCCTTCAACGCTCCTCGCGCTCTTTGACACATACTACCTTCTCTGCGAGAACCTGTACTCTGCAAACATGGCACAGGCCGGCCCTTCCAATCCTACCAGACAACGAAAAGGCAAGAAGCCGGATCCCAAGCTGAAGTCGAAGAAGAGCAGAAAGTTGCAGGAAAGCAAGGCTCTTGAGGACCTTGAACAGGCTGCTGTTAACTTTGTGAGGTCTTGAGATCAAGTTGAACTGTTTATATGCTCATTAACATAGTATATTACGACCTAGGAACCCCTGCCCGGTCTGAAGCTTTTCGCAGACCTTCCAATCTCTGATCACACCAAACGAGGTGAGTTCTGAATCGTCGATATGCACAAAGATGCACAAAGATGTCGACTGAGGCCGTCTTCAAGGACTCAAGCGCGCCTTTTTCGTTGATATGACCGACATTCAAGCCAAGAGTCTACCGATATCCCTCAAGGGGAAGGACGTACTCGGTGCCGCCCGAACGGGTAGTGGAAAGACGCTTGCTTTCCTTATCCCAGTCCTCGAGATCCTTTATCGTCAGAAATGGGGTCCCCAGGACGGTTTAGGTGCTTTGATTGTGTCACCGACGAGAGAACTGGTGAGTCCTATGCTACTTGACGCGTTTCATGCCCATGCCAACACGTGCAAAGGCGGTCCAAATTTTCGAAGTCCTCAGAAGCATAGGCGGATACCACAGCTTCTCTGCGGGCCTGGTGATTGGCGGAAAGAACTTGAAGGACGAGCGGGAGAGGCTATCCCGGATGAATATCCTTGTTGCGACACCGGGACGTCTGCTTCAACATATGGACCAGACCATCGGGTTTGAATGTGACAACTTACAAATGCTAGGTACGTTTCTCCATCTCCTCCACCGACTCCTACGGAGAGGTACCTGGGAATCACGAGTGCATATACTCAACCTTCCACAGTACTCGACGAAGCAGATCGCATCCTCGACATGGGCTTTCAGCGCACGCTCACGGCACTCTTATCGCACTTACCAAAGTCGCGTCAGACCTTACTCTTCTCTGCAACCCAGACAGACTCTGTCGCTGATCTCGCTCGCCTCAGTCTTAAAGATCCCGTACGAGTCGGGATTGAAGAGACTCTCACTGAAGGTGCGACACCGAAATCTTTGGAGCAGCACTATGTCATATGCGAGCTGCATCACAAGCTCGACGTTCTCTGGAGTTTCATCAAGAGCCACCTCCAATCCAAGACACTCGTCTTTATGTCCAGTTGCAAGCAGGTCCGCTTCGTATTTGAGACGTTCTGCAAGATGCACCCGGGCATACCGCTCCTACACTTACACGGCAAGCAAAAGCAAATGACGCGCCTCTCAACGTTTCAGCGCTTCACGGGCATGAAGCATGCCGTCCTCCTCGCGACCGACATCGCTGCGCGTGGGCTAGACTTCCCTGCAGTCGACTGGGTTGTCCAGGTCGACGCACCCGAAGATGCGGAGACTTACATCCACCGTGTCGGTCGTACTGCGCGGTATGAGAGTGCCGGCAAGGGGCTTCTGCTGCTCTTGCCGAGCGAGGAAGAGGGCATGGTTGCTGCGCTAAAGAAGAAGAATGTCGAGATCCAGAAGATCAAGATCAAGGCGAGCAAGACGCAGGAGATCGCCAACCAGCTTCAGAGGCTGGCATTCCAGGACCCGGAAATCAAGTACCTCGGACAGCGGGTAAGTTCCGCTGTGTCGCATCTCGGATTGCATGCTAACGCCTCATCTTCGCCCACGTCAGGCCTTCGTATCGTACCTCCGCTCCGTTTATTTGCAGAAGGACAAGTCCGTTTTCAAGCTCGATGAACTTCCGGTAGAGAAGTTTTCGGAGTCTCTCGGTCTTCCTGGTATGCCGAAGATCAAGTTCTTGAGCAAGGAGGTGGCGAAGCGGAAGAAGAACGCATCGCGAGCCGTGGCGGCCGTTGCCGCGCAACCCAAAGTGGAAGATAGCGAGCAAGACGACGAAAGCGACGAGGGATCTGAGTCGTCTGGGGAGGACTCGGAAGACGAAGACGATGAGCCTGCGGCGGAGAAGCCGTCGGAGAAGGTACTTTCTAACTCAACACCTTCCGATATTCTAAATGACGCCTCCCTCACAGCCCGCTCGCGTGCGTACTAAGTACGACAAGATGTTTGAACGCAAAAACCAGAACATCCTCTCCGAGCACTATACGAAACTCGTTGACCACGGCAACGCAGACGACTCGGACGACGAGTTCATCACCCTCAAGCGTGCGGATCACGAGCTTGACGACGACGTGCCCGATGCCGTGATGGAGTCCGGCTTCACGTCGAAGCGTAAGGCGCGGATGGCCCTCTCGAAGAAAGCGATCGCCAAGTCCGGTCCCAAGGGCCACAAGCTCGTGTTCGACGACGACGGGAACCCGCATGAGCTGTATGAGATGCAAGACGTCGCGAGCGTGTTTCAAGACGCGCAGGACGTGCGCGCGGCGGGGAAGCGCTTCGCGGAGGAGGAGCGTGGGAGGCTCCAAGTTGCGGATGTCGTGGACAAAGCGGCGGCGAAGGAGAAGAAGCGCGAGAAGAAGCGGAAGCGCAAGGAGCGCGAGCGCGAGGTACGTGAAACCTCGTCAAACTTCGTCTTTCTTGCAATCGTGTATATGTGGTATAAGTACGGAGCACTCATCGGTGTAACGCTTTTCCACAGGGAGAGGGATACTACGACGGCGAAGAAAACGAGGGTGCTATGGGCCCCACAATTGCGGAGCTGTCGGAGGACGACGGCTACGTATCACCCGAATTTGACCTACCGTCGGAGTCGGAAGACGAGGAGTATGAGAGGCCACCTCCGTCCAAGAAGTCCCGCAAGAATGCCGCACCTGCCGTGTCTACGCTCGAAGAAGAGGAGGAGCTGGCGCTGCAGATGCTGCGGAGCAGGAGGTGATGGTACGATTATGTCGGTGAGACTGCCTCAGCATACGTTATTCCTGTACATCCGTGCTCTGTTATCTTGCATAACTTCAGACGTTCAGTTGTATTTTCAATCTGTTCGATCTGTGTACGCAGTGGACATCTCGAGTTCGTCTCATAGGCCGATTCCATGATAGTTTTGGTGAGTTCCGTGCGTCGTCTTGCGCTATTCTTGGGCTCGCCTAGATACAGCATGATGCAGGGACGATCCCTTGACAGCTTCCATTGCTTTACGGATGACATTGTGGATTAGCCTCCGACCTTTGCTAATCGTCGAGTTTCTACTTCCACTGCACCCGCAGTTCGAGCCAAGCCAAGTCGACGTGGCGCTAGTCCGGCATTCACAACGGGTCTCGATCGCGAGCTCATTTAACTTGCCCGAGGCCAGCCCGCGTCGGAGTTATACTCCAACACATGGCAACACTACCTCCGACAGGCCTACAAGACATCTACCGCTCTGCAAGCGCTCTTTCATTGTCATCCACAACTCAAAAATTTACGGTCAATTCGTACGTCATATGTGAAGGATTCTCTACGTCCATCTGCCACGGGAAGCGGGAAGGGCTTGTCGTCCCGTCATCGCTGCTTCCCTCGTGTTCGAGTCGTGATGGGCATGCATGGCAGAAGCGTCTGCACTTTCCGTAAGGATCAGCTTATAGCGCGCTCATCAGCTTCAAGTCGGGGCTATGAGGTAAGTACAAGACTTCTGACACCACTTCTTGTCTGACAAGCGCAGTCCTCCAGTCATTCCAGGCTCTCGTTGCTTCGTCTCCACGTATGCATGACCATGGCGTCGCGACTATTCCCGTTCCTCGCTTGGAAACTGCCATCTAAACGCCCCATTTCGGTTTATGGCTATTGCCTCGCAAGACACCGTTAACATTGTCGGAAGCATAGAAGAGATTACCGAGTTAGCGTTCCTGAGGGTCCGACCCCGTCGCGTCATCTCCACGCCATTCCGCTTGGGCGAGCATACAACGGGTCGCTAAACTCAATAGGCGAGCGGTTACCCTCGATTTCGCTTATATCTCGGGGTAGGTTACGAAGTAACTCACGTTGAGCTACTTGTACCCTCTTCCTCGTAAGCCATACCCTGTGTTTCCTTCCTCGTAGTCCACTTAACTGACGCCTCGTAGCACATCCACCCCAACAACATGGCCTCGCTATCATCGTCCTCGGATATACCCCGACGACATGGTTTTCACAGACTTTGGCTCATCGATGAAGTTGTGCGAAATATTCTGACTCAATTGCCTCCCGGGTGCGAGAAAACGCTCGCGCATTGCGCTCGAGTGTCCTGTGCAATGAGTGTACCAGCCCTAGACGTTCTCTGGTACAGACTCCATGGCTTCGGCCCCCTGATGAGGCTTCTCCCGCGAGCATGGGAAGAAGTCTCCTTCACCTCCGTAAGAGTGCCTTGTCCCTCGACGCCATGCACGACGCTTATCACATAACTCGATTCTCAGACATCTCACGAGGACGTACCTGACAGCGTATGGGCACGTTTCCGCCATTACGCCCGCCGCGTGCGCAAGCTCCATTATCAGCATTTCGGCACCCTTCAACAACAGCCCTGGTTCGGCGCCTTCTGTGCGCTTGTCCAACGATCCCATTCGTCAGGCATGCCGCTCCTACCCAACCTACAAGAGCTCTCATGGCTGCAATTCTCGCCTGTAGCATCATGCATCCCATTCGCCTCTCCTTCCCTGAAGCGAATATCACTCCATATTCAAGCCGCTCTTCCAAGTCCTACCGGAGGTCATGGGAACAATCCCCCAGAAACGGCTCCTCGACACAGTCTTGGGGGCTTCTTTGAGTGTTCTGTATCGGCCCTTTTACAGCGGTGTACGCCGGATGTCGAAGAATTGTCCCTGGAGGGAATCGAGTTCCCCTCCCCATGCGCGGAGGCGCCTCCAGAATTTACGCACTTACGCGTACTACACCTCGGCTCGGTCTTCACATCCCCTCACGCCGTGCTGATGTCGTGCGCACAGATGCCACGTCTCGAAACGCTGTCGCTCGATTTTCGAGGAGCATCCAACAACGATATATCCCCTCATTCGACCGAGGGGAGCCACTTTGATCATCCGACTCTCCATGCTCTCCAATCTCTCCGCATATCCGGTTCCCCTTGGCAAATCGAAGAGGTCCTCGCCTCTATATCCTCTCTCTCATTCCACACCGCCTCCATGTCCCTCCTCGACACCTCCAGCAATGCTGAAGGTTGGTCGAAGACCTGCGCGCTTCTTAGTGCACGTTTCGCTTCGTCCCTACACACCCTCCGCGCCGAGTGCTCGCGCGCGCGAGCGCCGCTCGCCTCTACAAACCCTGGCGCCTTCGCTACGTACATCCGTGGCCTACTCCCTCTTGCACAGCTTCGCACTTTTTCACTCACCGTGCGCGACCCGGCGGGCATCGCAATGGATGATGCAGATGTCGCAGCGATGGCGGCAGCATGGCCCTCCTTAGAGGTACTCGACATCGCCCTGCCCGAAGACGGCCCAAGGCGCGGCATGGCGCGTCCGTCGGCTGCGTCGCTCCAATTGTTGGCGCGAGGGTGTACTTGTTTGGAGACGTTACGGATACCCTTGGGCCTCAACGTTTCTGCGTTGCCTGATCCGTCGGAAGGTACAAATGGAGAGAGCGGGGTGTCATATTCGCAGATACATTTGCGCACGCTGTGGGTCGACGGTGTATGCTTCTCGCGCACTGAGAGCGAACAGGTTGTCGCATTCCTGATGCAGGTTTTTCCCCTCGCCAATTTGAAGCCGATGGTGGATGCGGGCGTATTACGCGTTCACTGAACTTGTCCTTAAGTAGGTCGGCTTATCGAGCGCCGGATAATTATTTTGACTCTCCGATGTCCGGATAACTGTCGGCGATTGGATATTTCGGAGTCCGCCGTTGACCACCGCCACCCCAGAGAAGCCTCATCTTCTGAATGAGCATCCATCTCTTTCAGCCCTGTTTCTCGACGGACCTCGAGTCGAGTACAGAGGTCTATGCCTACGAAATATGCGCGCTACCTTCCACTCGCAACTGCAGGAACGGGGTGGATCGCAGCGCGTCCTGCGTGACCGCCGGTGGCGGGCTGCGCAGTGCGCAGCGACTCCTAATCCGGGCTGCATGAACGTTGCCGCAAGTTCCGGGACCGCGAAATACCTCACTCGTCTAGTTCTGCGCTCGCAGGCAGCATGTGAGTGAAAAGAGTGCCCTCAGCCTGGTACGTTTACACGTTCGTAGTGTTCATTTGCACACGATATTGTGCACTGAGCTGATCGCGGTACCAGAACTGGTGGCAACATCGCCTTGTGGCTTGAGGTGGTTGAATGCCGGTAGTCGGATGGTCGATGCGATCGACGGTATTTTCGTCCGCAGCCTCGGATCCCCCGCTGAAGAAAATGTTCATAGTATCTGAGCGATCGGCCTGGACACTTCCGACGATACCCCTCGCCGTTCCAAGCGAGCTCCTCAAATATCCGCTGCGCCCTCCGCCCTTCGACCTTTGCCCTAATCTCCTTCTCCGCACCAGTCCTTGCCATCGTCATGGCCTCCGTCGCTCTTTCTCTTGCCCTTCTTGCGGGGGCCGCCGCCGCCCAGTCAGCCTCGACTACCACCACGTCTGCCGCGGGGTCTTCCACCGTCGCGTGGCCTGCAACTCCCCTTATCTCGCTCGAATACCCCCGTCCCTCCGACGCGCCTTACCAGGTCTTCTCTTACGACGGTCACGACATCTACACGCGCGGATACCAGACTGGCTACAATATCTGCAACAGCACCACCGAGGGCGACTCCTCCCTCTGCCAGACCCTCGTCCAGAATGGCATTGACGGTACGTGCCACATTTCCTCACCTACTTCGCCCGCCGTCTTGCTCATGGATTGCGCCACACAGATTTCTGCCTGTGGGGTCCTCCCGAGTTGAATACTATTGGCAACGCAGAGGGCGAGGTCGTTGCGTACTGCACCAAAGCGGGCCACGGCACTCGTATCATGCCCGAGGGCACCATCAAGGGCATTCAGCTGCTCTACGACGGGGAGGCGTACATGATGACTGGTATCATTGACCAGACGAAGATCAACATCAACTCCACCGATTCTGGAGGCGAGCTCGATTCCGGAGGACAGGATGGCGTACGTGCTGGCACCTTTCGCAGTCTACTTCGACGCATACTCACGATGTATCTCCAGCGCGGTAACCCTATCGGTGGTCTCCTGTACTCTGTCACTTTCTCTCCCGACGACGACCTCTACCAGGTCCGTCACTGGACTGAGTGAGTTTGCGCCCGGCCTGTTGCCCGCGTCGTATCCCGCTCATTGCTTTCGCGCGCTAGGTTCATCGGCAACAACATGTTCTGCTTCAAGTGGTGCAACGACAACGGCACGAACCCTGACGGCAAGTGCCAGCACACGCTCGACCGTATCGGCCTCGCGTACAACTGCCCCTCCAAGTACACGCTCTCCGACTACGACGAGGGCGAATTCCAGTACTGCGACTCCGACTCGTTCCCCATCCCCGGCGAATACACCGACTCGGCCGGCACGACGACCTCGTACTCGCAGCCGGACGAGTCCCTCGGCGCTATCAGCACCGTCCCGTACACGGCGACGTCCGCCGCGACGAGCAACTGTGTCACCTACGCGTCCAGCGAGCTCTTCGCGACCGCGTCGGGCTCGAGCGGTTCCTCTGGTACCGCGTCGTCAGCGAAGTCGACAAGCTCTAGCTCTAGCTCGAGCTCGAGTAGCTCGACGACCGACAGCGGCGCGATCGAGGCTCTCGGCGTGTCCCTCGTTGCAACCGTCGCTGGCGTACTCGCTGCGGTCGCGATCTTCGCGTAGGCTGTAGCGACCTGCGGTGCGCAGTGGGTTTGATGGATTTGCGGTTTTTAGTTTCCTTGGACTTTGAGTGGATGTGATGGGTTCGGGCGAGCAACAGACTTGTACGCGTACTATGTAACGTACGTGGGCGTCGGTGCATTGTAGTCTCTTTCATGAGAAGATCCAACATATAGCATAACCTAGCATACGTACATACGCAAAGTAATTCACACATTCTTTGAGCCTCTTCGTTTGCAGGCGATAGTGAACTTGAAGGTGAAGATCTTTCGAAGGTTCCGGTCCCTTTTGTTTGCGCATCCCTAGGGGCTCTGGAACTCGGAGCTGGGGTCTCTCGGCGGCTCTCAGCTCAGCCGTCCGATGTACGGATACCGAGAAGACTTAACTCGTTTCGTTGCTCCATCGCTCATAGTTATGAGACTTCAGACGCATCTGGATCTGTGGTAGTACGCGATCATCAACTGCATTAAGACGAAATAGAAGACTAAGAGTACATCGTTAACGTATGTAGACAGAAGAGACTTTGAGACAGAGAAAGAGGAAACGGCTTCCAACCCTTCGCTCCGAGGCGTCGCCGAATACGTAAGGTGAACGAGCGAACGCGCACACAACCCCAAACCACCGCAATCAATGATCGCACGTCATAGGAGACTCGTTCGTTAGGCGTGTTCGTGGGCATATCGACAACCATATATATCAACATCACTCGACCCGGTGACCCCGCTCGTTACACTCAGTTAAAGCAGTAGCGCGCCATGCAGCTCGCGCACACGCCGCTACGGCGGACGCCGAGATCGCGGCGGGCGCGGTCCGTGACGGCGCAAGCCAAGCACGCGGGCCACTCGGGATCCTTGACGGCCGTGCCGTTGCTCATGCCCTGCGTCGCGAGGTCGAAGGACTGGTCGAGCATGGCCGCGACGAGGTCGAGGTCGTACTGTGTCTGCGACGTGCTCGTGTTGGTCACGGGGGCCTCGCCGAGCGGGGCGCCGCCGTTCGCGACGTAGATGATGAGCGGGGCGTCGGTCGTGTTCGCGGGGATGTCGCAGCCGAAGAAGGTCGGGCGGGTGTTGAGCCCCTCGGAGACGAACTCGTCCGTCGTCGTCGGGACGGTGGGGAAGTCGTAGGTGTCGGGGTAGAACGTGTTGATGCGGTCCTGAGTGGTCTGGTAGTCGTCGCGCGGCCACGTTCGTCAGTGCCTACTCCATAGGTAATGAGGGTGAGGCGTGCACGTACGATCATTGACAGGCCGAGGGCCCAGTTTTCCGAGTCATCCGCGACCGCGTCGAGCGCGAAGATGGTATCGACGCCGCGTGCCTTGACGAGGAGAGGCTGGTATGGCGTGACCTCGCCGTCCATACCACCATCGACGAGCTGGAGGATGGTCTGGTCCGCATCGGGGAACGTCTCAGACGCGACGTCAAAGAAGGGGTTCGGAAGCGCAGCGGTATCGAGACGCAGACCATCCTCGGGGAAGTACGCCTCGAGAGCGGCGAGAATGGGCTCAATAGCAGAGGCCGTGACGTCAGACGACTGCAACCATGTGAGCACAGATGTACATTAGAACGGATGAGAATAGACCCACAGAGGTGTTGTACTCGATGAAGAGATCGGAGGAGATACCCTCAACGAACGACATCTGGTCATAGCCAGTCACGCATACGGTGTCGTTCGGGGAACCGAGGTACTTGGTCGGCGTGAACGCACCAAGGACAGGATCCCAAGAACCAGTCTCATCTGTGGAAGAGAAGCAAGTTCAGAGCTGCATACTGCTTGAGTACTGGCTGAAGATCCTACTCACAGACGTTGAACTCGTAAATTAGGTTCTGGAGGGGGACGAAACCCTGAATGGGCGCGATGTACTGCGAGCTGTTGTCCTTGCTCGTGATCGTGTTGCCGAGGACGATTGGGAACGGCTGGTTGTGGCTCGTGAAGGAGGACAGCTCGGTGATGCCCGAGAACGTGACACCCGCACCGTGCGTGAGCGACGCGTCGAGGAGGTTGCTCGAGGTGGTGCCCTGGACGAAGTGGCGCGAGAGGATGCGCGCCCACACGTCGGCGATGGTGACCGGGAAGCCCTCCCCGTACTTGTACATGAGCTCCTCGATGACCGTCACTATGTACTCGTTCGTGATCGTCGAGTTGTCGCTTGGGGACATGAGGTCGAGCTGTGTCTGCCAGCCGGTTGTGGTGTCCGAGCCGAAGATCAGGTCGTGCAGGGTGGGGAAGTCGGCTTGTGCAAGCGAGCCGACAAGCCATGAGCCGCCCGAAAGACCCGCGAGGTACGTAGCAGCCTGGAGGAGGCCGCCAGTGCCTGCAGCAGCGGAGGTGGAGTTGCGGGCGTCGAGTGCGTTGAGGACGCCGGCGCCTACGATCGCAGCGCGGTGGCCGCCGCCGCTGGTCGCGATGCCGAGGGTGGGGAACGCGTCCATACCGCAGGTGTTGTTGAGAATGAGCGGGACATATTCGGGGAGCCGGATCCCGGGGGAGGCCTTTTCGACGTTCGCGAGGTACGCCGCCCACGCAGCGGGGAGGACGTCCTTTGTCCGTGCGTTCACGTACGCAGTCTCGCCGTCGGAGAGGGTTTGCGCGGTCGGGTTGGTTCCGACGTTGCGCAAGAGGGAGGTGCCGGATGGGCAGGAGGTGAAGGTGGGAGCATATGCAGCCGCCGCGGCCGCCTGGGCAGATACCCCTGCGGAGAGGGAGAGGACATGGGAAAGGACAGTGAGGAACACGACCGAGCGCATCTTTGACAGATCTGGTAGAGAGCGTGGGGTGTTGCGGCGGCAGCGAGGAGGGACAGAGAGCCTGGAAGACGACGGTACGCGCTGAGCGCGAAGGAACAGGAGCACCTACATGTCTAGCTACGATATATACGTATTACGCGTGAGGATGGGTGAGACCGGCGTAAAAAGTCGCGGAGGTAAGGAGCCCGGAGACCGGGGAGCGGGAAGCCAGGCACGGGGACGAGCCGAGTGCAGTGGAAAAGAGTAGGGCCACGCGGGCGGGCCAGCTAGCGGTATATCAGCTCGTTCAATCAGGCTCAGGCTGGCTCAGGGAGCCGTGAACCGGGGAGGACAAAAGGAACTCCCGGGAGGACCGCTGTGCATAGGAACAGCCGAAGCGCGAGCGGTCTGACGGCGCGAGATCCCATCGCACGATTAACGTGCTTATCCCCGCGGCACCGCTGCGGCAACCAAGCGGCAGCGCGCCGTTACCACTCGCTGGGTTTCCTACGGCTTTGTGGCTTTCCCTTGCCCCAGTGCGCCTCCATGCGTCTCCATCCCACATCCTGCCCAAGGAGCTATTGCCTGCCACGGTCCACCATTACGTCGCGAGCTTCAATGGCACCAGCCACGCCGCAGGATTAGCTTCTGTTCACGTTCACTTGAACTTGCATCGGACTTGTGCCTATCAACGCCTCTGCTGGTGTCTTCACTTCGAGGACGGGTTACTCGTTCCGGGAGCGCCTGGCCTGCATGTTGGTGCGTTGCGCGACGCGTGCGTTCCTGGAGGCCGGGGCACAGATCATGGGGTGTGTGATTGATTGGCCGAAAGCCCCCATTGACGACTGGCTACGGCCTCCGGGACACGACTCGGCCCGAAACTACTTAGATGAGGCCTTGAAGCGTTGAAATTTGAAGGTGTACCTCGGCGCCCGTAACCAGTCACCAACGGACACGGGTATCTACACGAGTTATATCTGTGGCCAGTCGTGAACTTGAAACGTCCAGTTCAGCCACCGATCGATCTCATCGACGTCGGTGGCGGAACAGGTTAGCAAAGGTGACCGAGTCTGAGACATCCATGAGCGTCTCCATCTTGCCACTGTACTGTCTGTATTCGCGCCGTTCTGTCCGTCCAGTGACCCCAAGCGTGGCGTAAGAAATTGCATCGATACTCGAGCAATGCCGCATTGTGCTGGCCATTCGATGTACGTATCGGATGCAGAACGGCCCGGTAGGGAGCGCGGTGAGATAAGGCCTACCGCAACATCACATTAGGGCCGCTCAGAATTGGGCGTAGTTTTGAAGCGCCCGTTTTTTCGTCGAGGTCGTTTTTTCTAGGCGCCGAACGGGGCCAGTCACTCGGTCACGACTCACGATGACGTTCGTCACTCGCGAGCAAACGCTTGATCGGTCGCGACTCCAACTCGCACGTACAGACGGCCGCGACGCGACGCGCGTCGCCGCGCTGCTCGCGCGAACGGTCCTGGAGCCGCGAGCCATCTGAGGTGACATCGCGCACCGTGCCACGCAAGAAGTATGATCGTTGGCGAAGACGTCGACGCGCATTGCGCCCCAGCCCAAGCCCGCACGAACGGTCGACGTCGCGCCATACACCACCGCAACGCTGCTGATATGGCGCATTGCGAGAGGACCATTGTGCACGGAATCGCATGCATGCACTAGTGACGTACTGGGAGCCGCGGCGGCCTCAGGCAGATCTCATTCAGATGAACTTGAAAGGGATTCCAGGCTCCAGCACCATCACGCTGCACTTAGTACCTGCTTGTACTATAGCTGTCCGATAATTTAGCACAGTAACATTGATGTCGCTTCACCCCTGAAGGGACAACAACTTGTGCCGTGTTCTTCTTTCTCTGCAGGGAGAGGCCCGGGATTGACGAGTATGGTTGAACTATATATATTAGTCGCGTCTTCACTTCCCTGATGACATGCTGCTACTACCAGCTCATGCTGGTGCATGCATGATGTAATTATATGACGTTCAGAATGGATTAGCTTAGTATACTGAGCATCAAATAATAAAACTTACCCTTCAATCATGGATCGTCTTAAAAGCTGGGCTCGCATGTTTCTGCCAATAAACATATATTACGCATGTCTCTAGGTGGCTCGCGTCACCTTCTGGTGTCTCCAAGCATAAGGTACTACAGCGGCCTAATCACTTTCGGAGGAGTCGCTAACTGCTGTTGATCAGACAGCGCTGCAGTGGTGTATGGCGCGACGTCGACCGTTCGTGCGGGCTTGGGCTGGGGCGCAATGCGCGTCGACGTCTTCGCCAACGATCATACTTCTTGCGTGGCACGGTGCGCGATGTCACCTCAGATGGCTCGCGGCTCCAGGACCGTTCGCGCGAGCAGCGCGGCGACGCGCGTCGCGTCGCGGCCGTCTGTACGTGCGAGTTGGAGTCGCGACCGATCAAGCGTTTGCTCGCGAGTGACGAACGTCATCGTGAGTCGTGACCGAGTGACTGACCCCGTTCGGCGCCTAGAAAAAACGACCTCGACGAAAAAACGGGCGCTTCAAAACTACGCCCAATTCTGAGCGGCCCTATTTAATCTCCAGCTGAGAGTAGCAAATCAGATACCGCTGCAGCGGACGCACGACTTAAGTCTCTCAAATGCAGCACAAGCAGCTGCTAGTGATGTCTTTGAACGTAGTGGCACCTCAGTTGAAATGACGAGACCTGCCTGATGTGCTCGCGTAGGGACTGAGGGTCATATTCAGAAGTTGACTACAGCTGAGTCTCGAGGAGGAGGAGGAGGGTGCGAACTTGAAGAGGAAGTCGCTGGCACGAAGCCCACTACCGGCGGCGCCGGCCTCATGAGCGCGTGTCACGTGTTCCACGCCACCGACGCGTCCGAGCGTCATTACGGCACGAAGAACGTCCCGCTGACTGTGCACGACCCCGACAATCCTTAGCAACGTCCCCTTTCCTTGCTTGCGACATGTCCACGCGTTCTACTCGCCGTAAAAGTGTACAAGACTCTGTTGAGAAACGTACTCCTAAGGGGAAGCAACAGCCGGTCAAGTCTAAGTCCAAGTCCAAGTACTTCAGCAACACTGGCAAGAGCAAATCTACGGCGGAAGACGAGGAAGACGCGGAAAGCCCCCTAAGCGAGGAGGACGACGACGTTTATGACGACAAGTCTCTGCACAGCGACGCGCTAGACGACGAGGATGAAGACGAGGACTTCGACGCGTCTCCGGGAAAGGGGAGCAAGAAGCGCAAGAGAGCATTTGCCTCGCCCAAGAAGGCCGCGTCGCGTGCAAACGCGAAAACCAAGGGGAATGCTAGACCCAAGAAAGCCGCTGCGGGTGGGCGCAAGCGGCGTAAGACGGCACGGGAGAGCGACGAAGAGAGTGAGCTGGAGCTGGAAGATGGACAGGAGCTCGTAGGGGTTGTCGTACAAGCACCGAAGTCAGGGAGAGGTATGTGCTGCCTCACGGTCAGCTGCATTTTGATGGCTTGGTTGAGCTATTATCCTTCAGTCCCCCCTGGGCAGATTTCCAAGAATACTCTTGACTTCCTCACCGAACTGAAGAAGCCCGAATGTAATGATCGCGAGTGGTCAGTCGTCTCCGCATGTGCCTCAAGTTGAAAACTCACATACATTCCACGTAGGTTCAAGTTACATGGTCGGTTCTCTCACCATCAAAGACAAGTATAAGATGACGTATCTCACTCATCTTTCCCTCAGAACCCGTATATCGGCTCGCGGAAAGCGAATGGAAGGCATTCGTAGAGCACTTCACAGATCTCCTCGTCGACGCCGACCCTCAAATTCCTCATCTGCCTCCCAAGGACGTCATACATCGAATATACCGCGACGTGTGTATTGGTTCCGGTCGGATCGCGTTAGACTCGTCTCTGACTTGACTCTGTTGCAGGTCCGCTTCAGCAATGACAAGACACCTTACAAGACAGGCTTTTCCGCCAGCTTTTCGCGGAGCGGCCGCAAGGGCATCTTCGCAGGCTGTATGTCACTCTGTTCTTCTGCGTTCATACGCTCACTTTCGTCACCACCGCAGATCACATGTAAGTTGAAAGTTGTGCGCGTGGCCGAATATCATGCTGACGGCCAGGTTGGGCTTCTAGCGCAGGCGAGGATCATCATTTGCTTCAGCCTCTGACGTTCTAATACGATCCTCCGCTCCACCCTTACAGTTAAGCCGAATGGTGAAAGTCTAATCGCGGCGGGCTCCTGGTGCCCGGGTAAGAACGAGTTAGCGACTATTCGGTACGCCTATCTTGTATCTGTTTCTCTCAACCTGGCTTGTTCTGACACGCATGAACCGCGTAGGAGCAACATCCAGAGGTCTTCGCGCCGCCTACGCGAAGTCATCTCAGCTCCAGATTTCGAAGCTCTTTTCGGGCCTGCGCATCCGGACCCTAAGGGGGCGCGTCAAAATATCTTCGGCATGGATGACGAGCTTAAGGTGGCTCCGAAGGGGGTCGAGAAGACGCACAAGTGAGAACTTCGTATCCGCCGTCGTAGCTCGTGGAGGATTGATGGATCAATACGCTGACATTGCGTATGTAGAGACATCGATCTCCTGAAGTGTCGCTCTTTTGCAGTCGTATATCGGTAGGTCTCATGACCAAAGCGATACAGCCCGTGAAAACTCATGCGTGTGCGCGTAGCTTCACAGATAAGCAGGTGCTTTCTCCCGAGTTCAAAACTGAGCTCGCAGGCGTAGTCAAAATCGTGCGGCCGTTTGTTCACTGGTGCGTTGCGTTGCATGTCCTCCCGAATCCGCTCCGTGTTGATCGTGACTTCGCGTGCAGCTTGAACGACTTGATGACTCTTCAGGAGGCGGATTCCGATGATTCCGATGAGGATGACGAGGAACAACCTGGCACCGATCGCGGGGATGAGGATGACGACTAGGCGGCGTGTAACCCATTTATGCATATATCTTGGATCGTGGCTTGTGATAGTGCACTTAGGGAGAGTATGTGGGTCCATGGCTTTTAAGTACCGCCGCTGTAAATGGAAGGACGGGCATGACTGGACCGGATGTATCATTTGCGATCCTCCAGCGTCAACGAGCGTATCTCCGATCCTCCGGGACTCGCCAATACGATCCGAACGAACCCCACAGCGTATCCCGCAGGTCAGAAAGGCGTACGTATAACATCGGCAGCGCAGTGTCTGGACTCCGCGAGCCGGCATGTTGACGTGTCTCCGAAAACACAGCGTTGACCCCAATGTCTCGCGCTGATGAGAAATCATCCTGTTTATGTAGCACAGCTTGATGGCCCATGCGCCCCGCGCGGAGCGCCCGCTGGGCTCGTGCGCCACTCTCGACTCCAAGGCTTTGAACGCGGCGTATACCAGCGACTCTCCTCTGAACTCGTAGGATTCTCGCCAAGCACGACACATCTGAGTCGTAAAGCCCATCATGTAGGAAACGGGGCACAAGCACAGGAAGCTGAAGGCTCGGGAGACAGTCGCTCCTGCATTTCCCTAGACGGTGTCGGCGCGGATCAGTTTACGTGTCGTCGATCCAGTTCCTACTCTTCCCGACTTTTTCACAGACTCTCCACCATCCCCGGGTACTGCTGCCTCACGGGCCGAATCTTGTTCCACGAACGAGGGGTCAATGCATACGGCATAAGACTCCTTCGTCATCCGCCATTCCCGGGGGTCGATAGGCCTTTTCCGGACTCCGCGTGATGTTCCTTCTCCGCAGTGGTGACCGAAAGGGAAGAGGGCATAAATACCCGCAGCTTCTTCAACCAACGATCTCCAAACATCCAGCTTTCCCACCTTCGTTAATATGCCGATCTCACTCCCCGTGGCTGCGGTGTCCTTCGGGGCGCTGTACCTCTTCTGGAGGATGTTTCGTCCTTACTTCGTCACGCTCCCTATAGACAATCTTCCTGGACCGCCTTCAGATTCGAAGTTGCTCGGTATGCATTTGATCGAGCTTACTACAGGACAACTGCTGATAGCTCGGGGCATTGCAGGTAACATAGGAGTTTTCAATGATAGACGAGGGTACAAGACGTGGGCGCGATGGGCGGAGACCTACGGCTCTATCTTCGTCATAAAGTCATTCTTCGGTGTACGTATATCTCCCTTCCTCCTGGCAGAACGTATGATTTACCCCTTTTCCCGTGTTCCGCATTTTAGAGACGGATGGTTGTCATCCACGACCCGAAAGCAATGCATAGCGTTACAGTGAAGGACGTGGACTCCTATCCGAAACGCCTCAGCCCCTCTGAGTGCGTCTTAGTGCCCCGAACTACAGTACCTGTCAGCCAGACATACTGACGGCATTCTCAGCGTATTGAATTTGATGCTCGGGCCCGGTGTGCTTACGACTGTCGGCAGCCAACACAAGCAGCAGCGCAAGTTGCTCAACCCCGTGTTCTCGTCTGCGCACCTGCGCAACATGACACATATCTTCTACAAGGTCGCGCACAGGGTACGTCACAGCTGCTTTCTCTATCTCGTTTTCCTTTTGTGTCAATTCGCTCATGTTGGCTCATCCCGTCTTCTCAGCTGAAAGATGCGATGGGTAAACGCATCCCCGCAGATGGAACCGCCGAGGAATTGGACATCAATGGATGGATGGCACGTACGACCCTCGAGATGCTCGGGCAAGCTGGGCTTGGATACTCCTTCGACAACTTCGACGACGACTCGACGGATGAGTATGGAGAATCTATCAAACTTTTCTTGTGAGTGCGTCCGCCGTGTGGTGCAAGGTCCACGCCCGCTGTTCGCTCAATCCTTCTTTGCCCAGTCCGGTCTTCTCGTCCATCTTCTTCGGCCTTCTCTTCTTCATCCGGGACCTCACTTATTTCTTGCCCGACTCCGCCATCCGCGCTCTACTCCGGCACGCTCCTTCGCCTAATGTGAAACGAATAATGCAGATCTCGGATACGATGGCCCGCCGCTCGGAAGAGATCATTGCGGAGAGGAAAGTGGCGCTCGCGAAAGGCGACGCCGCACTCGCGCAGGAAGTGGGAGAGGGCAAGGACCTCATGAGTATCTGTCGTGAGTCCTGTGCGTACTAGTGCTGGTGTCGTGCCTCACGGGAATCCTCGATAGTCAAGGCAAACATGGCAGCTGCTGACAATGAGAAGATGTCAGACGAGGAGATCTACGCCCAGATGTCGTACGTAGCAAATTCTTATTGTAGCGCGATATACGGATCACGCCTGATTTACCGTTCTCACAGGACATTCATCCTCGCCGGCATGGATACTACCTCGAATGCGCTCTCACGCATTTTCCAGCTCCTTGCGACGCATCCTGACGTACAAGCCAAACTCCGCGCAGAGATCATCGAGGCTCAGGGCGGCGACCGTTCCGACATTCACCACGACGACATCGTCAAACTCCCTTACCTTGATGCGGTTGTCCGGGAGACCCTGCGCCTATATGCCCCCGTGAACCGTGCAGGTCCTCGCATGTGTGTTGATTCTAGTTTTACGCTGTTGTGCAGACATCCTGATTGACTGTCACCCAGCGCGTCGAGGGATACTGTCCTCCCGCTCTCCCAGCCCGTCCGCGGCCGCGATGGAAAGGAGCTCTCGGAGGTCGTCGTCACTCGCGGCACGATCGTCGTCGCGCATCTCCAGGCGAGCAATGTCGACAAGACGCTCTGGGGAGAGGATGCGGACGAGTGGAAGCCGGAACGCTGGCTCGCGCCGATGCCCACGGCTTTGGAGGAGGCGCGCATCCCCGGAGTTTATGCCCACCTGTGAGTCTTTGAGTGGCTTCTCTGGACCGGCTTGTGCTGAATGTAGCACGCCATAGGATGACATTCAACGCTGGGACGCACTCGTGCATGTGAGTGTCTGCCGTTATACGGGTTCCTGGCACAGTGACGCTGATCACTTCTTTTCTTGCACAGCGGATTCAAGTTCTCGCAGCTCGAGACGAGTAAGTGTCTTCTCACTATCAACGCATTGCTCCGCAGATGCGCTAACACCGCCGCTACTTGTTACAGAGATCGTCTTGGCCGTACTCCTCTCCGCTTTCGAATTTGAGCTGACGGATAAGCCGGTGTTCTGGAACCAGGCCCCTGTGATTTACCCCTCAATGTCGGAGAAGGGCCAACCCGAACTGCAGCTGAAGGTGAAGGTGTTGAAGGCTTGAAAGCTTGGACGCTACGTTTCCTTAGCACGCCGCTTGTATATGCTGGCAAACAACAACGATATCCTGCAATAAGTTAATCCTCAATGGAGTAGTACTGTACCGATGTAATGCAGACGTACGCGAGGTTTCTTGCGTGCGATCTGGGCTTGTACCTAACTACATCATGCAGTTAATGTGTATACTACTGATTTACTATCACCAAGATCAGTCGGACTTAGTTAGTACTTATACTTGCAGGCTGCAGGTTCCAGATACCGGTATCCGACATGGCCGAGTCTGGGGCTTTGAGCGGCAATCAAGAGATGGAGCGCGCCCGGCGATGATGGCGGCAGTGCACAGGACCTTCCATTTGAATCATCACCACTGTCACAGGCGGCCCGACTATGCCCGCGCAATCCGAGCTCCATGGCTCGGTCGTTCGAACCCCCAAGTACAAAGTCGCAGTTTTAACAAGTGAGCCCTTTGCGGACCTTTGTCCTTATAGAACTGCAGCACGAAGAACAAATCATCTTACCTAGAAATCGAACGAACCTCAGACCCCGGGCCTCTCCGTGGCCCTACGTATGTCGTAGGCTTCAATCTCTTTGTGCTGCAATCAATCTACTGACGGTTCGTATCAGCGCGATAACGGTGAATCGCCCGCACAACAACTCGCGAGTTAAACGCATGCTCATGTATTGTGCCTATTCGTAAGCTACTTTAGTAACTTCCCCCACTTGACAAGGTACCGTATCATGATGAGGGTGGAACGCGCTTCTCATCTCAGTTATAAGCTCTGGCCGTACCTCAGACGAACAGGCTCGCTCCCCACTCAGGCATGGCGTTGTCTATGCCCGTTGTCGCCGTGGCCTCTGCGGCCCTGTATATCGTCTGGAAATTCATCCTTCCGTACTTCATCAAGAATCCTCTAGATAACCTCCCTGGGCCACCTCCCGAGTCGCGGCTGCTGGGTATGTTTTCGTTAATTCGTTTTCCTTTGTATCGAGTAGCCGGCCCATACCGTCTCTTAGGCAGTGCCTCCGTGTTTATCAATAGGCAAGCCTTCAAGATCTTTGCACGATGGGCAGAAACATACGGTCCTGTTTTCGTTGTCGACCTCCCCTTTCGTGTTTGTCTATCTCTAGATCTCTACATGTGCTCAGATGACTTACTACTACTTGGTATTTTCTAACATCAGGGCAAATTGCTCGAGGTACACGACGCGAAGGCGATGCACAGCATTATGGTCAAAGATGTCGAGGACTATCCCAAGCGGTTACATCGCTCAGAGTAAGCGCAATAGCACACAATCAAATGATACGACGAAATTACTGACCGAACTGATAGCGCGGTGCACGCCCTTATTGGTCCTGGGATTCTGACTGCGATAGGAGCGCCTCACAAACGCCAACGGAAGCTGCTTACTCCCGTCTTCTCAACCGCGCATCTTCGACATATGACGCATATATTCTACAAGGTTGCGCACCGGGTATGGATTTGTCCCAACTGTCGCCGCTGCACGAATTTGACCCTCGATCCTCGACTCTACACAACGCTATGTAGGTGAACGACGCACTCGGAAAGCGCGTACCATCCGACGGGTCTGCTGAGGAACTAGATATCAATGGCTGGATGGGCCGTACCACGCTGGAAATGCTCGGACAGGCCGGACTTGGCTATTCTTTCGATAACTTTGAGGACGACTCGACAGACGAATATGGCGAATCAATCAAGCTGTTCTTGTACGTTTCAAAAGAGTTCATCCTTCAATGCCAACCTGACCATCTCGCAGTCCATTCTTCGCAAGCATGGTCTTCACGTTTACTACCACCGTTCAGATGCTGTCGACGTATTTCTCTGACAACCTTATCCAAGCCTTCCTCCGGAAATGGCCCCACTGGAAAGTTCAGCGAATGATGCGCGTGTCGGACACAATGGCTCGACGTTCGACCGAAATCATCGCGGAGAGGAAGGCGGCGCTGGCCAAGGGCGATGAGGCTCTCGCGCACGAGGTCGGAGAAGGCAAGGACATCATGAGCGTTTGCCGTTCGTACCCGAGCACCCTTATATCTTTCAACTGTGTGGCTAACGAATAGTTTGAAACAGTCAAAGCGAACATGGCGGCAGCGGACAACGAGAAGATGTCTGACGAAGAGATTCACGCTCAGATGTCGTAAGTGATCAAGACGATTACTCAATGTATACATAACGTCTAACGCAGTCCTCTGCTGGAAGGACCTTTGTTCTCGCCGGCATGGACACTACCTCTAACGCGCTCTCGCGTACCCTCCAGATTCTCGCCGAACACCCTGATGTTCAGGAGAAGCTCCGCGCAGAAATTCTGGAGGCGCAGCGCGGTGATAGCTCCGACATCCACCACGACGACCTCGTGAAGCTCCCCTACCTCGACGCTGTCTGCCGCGAGACACTCCGATTGTACGCGCCCGTGACCCGCTCGCCGTTCCGCTAGTGCGTTCTTTTACACACGTCGTGCTTGACAACCGGCCTGACATCATGGCGTCCGCGCAGCGCCGCACGAGATGTCGTTCTTCCATTGGGGCAGCCCGTACGCGGGCGCGACGGCCGCGAGCTGACGGAAGTAGTCGTGCCGCGGGGTACGATTGTCCAGGTTCACTACCAGGCGAGCAACCTTGATAAGAACCTTTGGGGCGAGGACGTGGACGTGTGGAAGCCCGAACGTTGGCTTGCACCTCTTCCCGCTGCGGTCGAAGAGGCACGGATCCCGGGCGTGTATGCTAACCTGTGAGTCGCCTGTTTGTCGATTCCTTCTGTCAGTGTTTATTGCTTACGTTTGTATAGAATGACGTTTGCTGCCGGGACACACTCGTGCATGTAAGCCCTCCCCTGCCATGCGTTTCTCCCTCGCGTGCATACTGACTGGGATTATTCATAGCGGCTTCAAGTTCTCTCAGCTGGAAATGAGTGAGTAGAAGTTGAAACCCCCCTTCCTGACAGGGGCTCCCTGACGCAAGTGGCAGAGATCGTACTTGCAACGCTCCTGTCGACTTACAGGTTCGAGCCAACCGGCAAGGAGATCGTGTGGAACCAGGCGCCGGTTCTCTACCCCACAATGGGCGCAGAAAGCACGCAGCCAGAGCTGCGACTCAAGGTATCGGCTCTGAAGGTTTGAAGCGCATCTTGTGGCGGATAAGACTGCGAACGTGTATATATCCGGGATTCAGCTGTGCATCCTTCATATAAGTTATTGAATCAAGTTGCTGACGTGACACATGCGGCCTTCCATCTCGGGAACCGCTCGGACTTTTGCTGCTGCGAATTGGGACCTGGCGTGAAATAACGTGAGCTTATGGCGGCAGATGAGCAACGCATCAACTCCTATGGTCGCAACAAGGGGTTGACAAAAACACCGGTTCGAGGATCTGAGGATCAGCGAGTGTGAAGTATCCCTGAGGCGATCTCTTTGAACACGCAGATCTATTGGATGATCTTTCTGAGGTGTTCAACGCTACAAGGGCTATGAAGTAGGTGTACCATGCGGCTCGTGGACGTCGCGGTCTGAGGCCTGAGGGCGAACTCGGGGATCGTCGCGAAGCCTCCCGAGCTACTGTCGTGAGATGCACAGGCCATATCACAGCTCCGGCCTACTACGTCGTGCTCCCTTCGCTGAAAAGTTCAACATGTTGCTACTCGGGCACCCAGCTTAGACCGCTGCTACGGCCAAAGGGAAGAAGCGTGATGATGGTCGGGATCGAAGTTGATGAAATACGGACAGTTGTCTCCGGCGCGGATTCGAACCCGTCGATCCTGTTGGGCGCTTACGTCCGCTTTTGGATATGTATCGACCTCCTCCGAATCCACTGCTTCTCTCCGAAGGCTCACCCTATCACTAGCAACGTTGCTCAGCCTAGCAGATTTCGAGTCTCAACATAGCCACCACTTTGTCTGACCACCACCGAATACCACCGATGCAGTGCTGTTGCTCCCATCAATAACCCAGGTTTCACACCACGTCTTGAAGAAAAGTCCCCTAACGGTCTCTCTGGCCGGGAATAGGTTCCACATCGGGTTTCCCACTTCGAATCATCCTCAATACTGTACGAATGATAGAAGATGCTTCGCGTGTTCAGTTGAGATTTTGAAGCGATCCTCAACAAATCCAGCAGAACGAGAACGCCGGGTGTCGGTGCGTGTGTTTAGCCGGTGTCCTGATTCGAAGCTTACCATTTCTGTGTATCAGCGAGATATCAATTCGTCGCTACCTTCTTCGTACAGATCACCATAGAATCTTTCCTCATTTTCCAAATGTTTTACTCCCGCTCTCTTTGTCGGAAAGTCTCCGCATGAGAACGCCAGTGTTTGCGAGGCTACCCATGCGCCGACGCCATATGCCCCCACCTGAACCAGCACGTATTTTGTCACAAGACCATTGGTTCTAGGCGATCGAGATAGCCAAGACAGAGACGCTTTCGGTCACTTCCGTCTCATTCGACAACCTCGTGCACAATCGGACAACCAGTTGTTTCCATAGCGAACGCCGACCCCCCAGCCGCGTGCCCACTATGTTACCTCACGAAGTCGCCCAAGGCGAGTCGAGCTGACGCGAGACAGGGACGATCATGAGTTGTTCACATGCTCTCTATATTGCCGTCGCGCCGTGCGCCGCCCCATACGAATCTGAAAGGATATAAGAGGTCCCGATGCATATCCGACACTCTTCATTCTTGCACACTTCTCTCTTTCGCCTGCGGCCTGGTGCTGTCCATTGTGTGTCCTGTCCTCCAAGCTTTCCATCCTTAGCCCTCCTTTCCTCAATCTTCTTCGTTGCTTCTCTGCACCATTATCATCACCTATCGCCACGCTCCCAAGATGATGTCCCGCATTGCTGTCTTCTTCTTCGCTTTCCTCTACCTCCTTGCGGGATCTCAGATCTACGCTGGTACGCACCCTCGATATCTCAACGATATGGATCCACTCACCTCTGATGTGTGTCTTGCATGTATACCCTCCAGCCCCGGCCAAGGAGATTTCCGCGCGCCAGCTGGGCAACCTTCAATGCAACCTTGACCGCCTTGCAATCGTCGCGGGCCTTGGTCTTCTTGATAAGTCGCTTTCTGGTCTCTCGGGAAGCAAGTATGTATTTGCCCCAACGCTGCAGCTTTGTAGACATCTTTCTTATACTTTCGCATTTTAGTGACACGGCAGTCGCGTCCGGTATTCAAACTGTTACCGATGCCGTCAACGGTGCTCAGGGCGCGATTGGGGTGATCGCGAAGGCGCTCCTCACGGGGCAGGCGGCACCAGCAGCGGCGCGCGACCAGGTTCGCGGTAATCTCACCGCAGCGCACGATGCGCTCGCGGCCATCAACTCGTGCGCCATCTCTAATCTTTGCTAAGTGTTAACAGGAGGCTAACGCGAGCGATTGCAGGACGGACTCGACGATCACGACTGCGCTCTCGAAAGCCCTCGCGCAGCTCGACGCGTCCTCCGCTGCGGGCGATGGCGTGGTCGCGAACTGCAAGTAAACTGTTTTGTGCGCACGCGCCCAAGACATCGAGCGGTGTGGGTGGATAGTCGTCGGAGGTGTCAGTTACGGTCATAGCGTAGGAGAGGAGCACATGGACAGGACACTTATGGACTTTGATACTCCTTCGGACTTGTAGTGCGTACCATTGCCCTATGAGAGATGCCTGCAACATATCGGTGTGAAGCTGAAGGAGTGAATGCCCAATTCGCAAGTGCAGCCTCGGCCGCGGAGGTCGCGAAGAGGGCGGCAGGCTGGAAATCGGATCAAATAGGCAACGCACGTGGCAGGACCATCCAGCGAGCGTCTAGAAATAGCCAGACGCCTGTCGCTGTCATTCGATTTGAGTCCGATGAGACGGTCACCTCTGCCGCAACTTGCTCAAAAGTTCTCGACATTTCTTCTCTTCATTCGAGTTTGTGCAGCTACAAGTAGATGCATCAAGCCATGAACAGACTTAAGCGTACAGACATCCGACACACCATCCAGTACTGCGTACCAGAGATATTGATTTGGCTTCAAGACCTCGCCTGCCTGGTTGCCAGGAAGCTCTAGTCCAGCGATGCGGTTTACATGGCGTACGCCGTTTTTCATTATCCGCGGGGCGTGCGGATGCTTCGTCCGTGGGTATGATCTCGGCTCGACCCTCGCTTATCATGTTGGAAGACTGACAATTGCAACGACAGGGGACAGGTCCGCCCATACCTCCCAAGTGGCTTCGATAGACCGCCCGAGCTAGGGATTCGTCCCCGAGGCATCGCGTTTGCGGGTTCGGTCACGACCATTCCAAACGCTTCACAATATTTTCTGTTCCCCGGTCTCGCTGAAAGCTCTCCGGTCGGCATTCAGGACTCCGAGCCGGAGCTTGCTCCTTGCTGATACAAGCTGTCTCCTCAAATTGTATTCTGAAGACCCTCCAAAGTCGCTGTGCGCTACCCGTCTTTGATCGCAGCTACAGGCCCGCGCTTCTGTGGGTTCGGCGATATCGTGGCAGGCTTCGCGACCCGTTCCACGACGCTCGCGTCGCGTTCTTTTTAGCGCCGTGTTCGCACGTGAGGTGAGCTGCTTTACGACTTACCGCACTGCTGCTAAAACTCAGCTCATGTTGCAGAATCACGCATATAAATTTGTCAACGAGGCGAGCCTTCTTCCAGGGTCTACATACTATTATGGCATTCCTCACGTCGCAACTTGAGGCTTGGACACAACTTTTATTGCGGTTACAATTAGATAGTATGGAACCTACTACATATATTCGTGCGCATTCAGCACGTCAACCCACTCTAGACATCCGGCCCCCCGGTACCGACCGAGGCGTCATGTCTAGTTGCGTGTGCCCATTGTTTCCCGCCTCTTCATTCGCTAACCGCTCATTTTGATAGCCTCCTTTACGTCTCATTGGCCGATTGTGACGGGCTCTGCACTGATATGGTGTATCTTGGACTCCACAGAAGGCGACCGCGTGAACAGAACGTACACTGGCCATAGTCATAATGGATCGGGCTGAGAGCAGTGATCCTATAAAGGGCTGAACATCCCGCCGGTAAAGTCTCCAGGGTCGTCGCACCTACTAGAACCTCTCTCAGCACTCTTCCTCGCAGTCACGCTGTACGCCATGTCTTTGAACCCTGTCGTTATCGCCTCTGCTGCGTTCGTTTTACTTGCGCTCTTACACCGAGCACTCCGGCGCAAGGAGTTGGCCAACCTCCGTGGTCCACCGGCTCCGTCAAAGCTGTTCGGTTAGTTATGTCATTCTCGCCCTTCAAGTGGCTCTACTCAGGTCGGGATGATATGCACAGGGAATGAATACCAGATATTGCACCAGAAGGAGGTTGGCTCCCTTGACTTTCAATGGATGCGTGAATACGGCCCTACTTGGCGTACCCACAGTTATTTTGGTGTCAGTCTCATTACTTCCGCAGCGACTTTGGATATTCTATTATCTTTACTGACCCACGACTCCTGTTGATGTAGGCCGAACAAGTTATGACCGCAGACCCCAAGGTATGCAGGTTCAATGCACGATAGTGACTCTGTTCTGCGCGTGTTAAGTCTTGTTTCTTTGTGGACACAGGCGTTGCAACACATCTTGCATAAGTCGGGATACAACTATTACAAGCGCTTGGATGTAAACCACATGGTATTTCTCACCATGGGTCCAGGAATAATCTGGGCGGAGGGTCAGTTTTTCGTAGCCTTCGAGAGCTCGACAGCACCTCACAATCATCGCTTGTAGGGGAGATGCACCAGCGTCACCGCAAAGTCATGAACCCTGCGTTCAGTGCGCAGCAGCTTAAGCAATTCCTGCCCCTGTTCCAGACCACTGTGGGAAAGGTGACTCGGCTTCTGTCTCCATGTTAGAGAACTTTGGAAGCTAATGATTCTCAACGTAGGTTGCTGAGAAATGGAAATCTCAGATCACAGAGAAATCCGGGGCCGTCATCCAGGTGGACAAATGGTTGGCCCGCTCGGCCCTCGACATCGTTGGTAAAGGTTTGTCTGAAATGTGCCTTTGATGTTTAATGTTGTCCTTACAAAGGTTCCTGCCAGCGGCTTTCGACTACCACTTCGGCGCATTGGACGACGTGAGCAGTCCACTAGCCAAGGAGTACAGCACCATCTTGTTCGTTTATTTCCCCTGTGGAGACGCTAAATCAGCCGGCTGATCATCCTCCAGCAAGGACACGTCGCTGTATCCTGACAAGCCCACGGTTTTCTGGCGCGCATTGTGGCAATACTTCCCGGAAGTCGTTCTCAAGGCCACCAAGTACACGCCAGCGGCGATATACGCTCGTCTCCGAAGGCTCAATGCCATGTTTGAGGACATCGGGCGCCCACTGATGAAGTCGAACGTCGAGGACTGGGATGGTTCCCGCAATGACAAGCGGGACGCCATGAGCGTTCTCAGTGCGTTCACCCTGTCCTTCGAATTCCGTCTGTCATTGACGCTCGCCGCTTTGCCTTTGCAGTCAAGGCGAACGCATCCGAGGGCACGCGTGCTCGGCTGACCGAAAGCGAGGTGCTGGCACAGATGCACCATCTCACCGTGGCAGGTCACGAGACGACGGCCAACACGCTCTCGTGGATGCTCTATGAGCTCTCGAGTCGTCCCGAGTACCAGGCGCGCATTCGGGCTGAGATCAGGGCGGTCCGCGCCAAAGTGGTCGACCGCGGTGAGAGCGCGTTCACATTGGAGGACCTAGACGGGATGAAGGTCACACTCGCTGCAATCAAGGTGCGTCGATGTGGCCTCCTGGGTTGAAGCAGGGACAGCCTACTGAACCGTGTACAGGAAACTCTACGGTTCCACCCGATCGTGTTCAACCTCTGGCGTGTGGCGGGCAAGGACGACGTCCTCCCACTTTCTGAGCCCGTGATTGGCAAGAACGGGCAGATGATCCACGAGCTGCCCATTTCTGCCGGTACCAACGTCGTGTTGTCTATCTGTGGTTACAACCGGTGAGCGTTGAAACGCTTCTCCTTTCCCCTACCCCTTTCTTCGGGCGAAAACTGGGGCTATTGTGTTAACTCAACTGCGCCGAATCCAGACTCACTAACGTGTGGGGCGAAGACGCCCACCACTGGAACCCGGAGCGTTTCCTCGGACTCGACACTGAGAAGCAGGTGAAGGTCGGGGTGTATGCTAACTTGTGAGTCGCACTGTCCAATCTGTGCATATGCACCCTGCCTCTGACATTGGGTTCGACCCTCCTTTCGCGATCGTCTGCAGACTTACTTTCTGTGAGTTGTACTGTACTGAATTCAACATGTTGGCAACTCACTTCGTGCCTCTCTGCAGCTGCCGGACTGCGCGCCTGCATCGGGTAAGTTCAAACTACGCTCAACCGTTTAGATAGGACCTACTGACTGGTGTCCGATTCTCGACTGCATTCTCTTCCGCGTGCGCGCATGAAGGTGGCGCTTTGCGTGAGTGCTTCTTTCATGTCCTTACGCGTTCCAAGCCCTTATTGACATGATCCCTCCAGCTTATACCAACTCCAAGCCGTCGCCGCCGAGCTCCTCGAGCAGTTCGAGTTCACGCTGCCGGAGGACATGCCCCACGTGTCACGCGCTCCTGGCGGGACGATGGTGCCGATGTTGGAGGGCAAGGACGGTGTGCCCTTCTCTGCTATGCCGCTCCGTGTTTCGCTTGCCCAGTGAAAGCGCCAGCAGTGTGGTACATGGAGAGATATTGCTTTGTCAAGGATCACGACCTAACGACCCGCACTGTTATCACGCGAATGCGGCGAGCAGTGCATATGTTAACTTTTCGCCCAGATTTAGTCCCTCGACTCCTGACCATGCGTGTACATATTCTCTGTTATCATTCAAAATCAATCCTCAGCTTGCCAAGTGAATACACGTACACCGTGACACGTTCCGCCCCAATGTCGAGTAACCTCATCGTCACCGTTTCGATTGTCCAAGTTCGTGATAGTGACGTGAAACTATGTGTTGAGCCCAAGCTGAGATGTAGATCGGGCTTCGTTCGCGTGTGCGGGTGCAGCTGGACCCGGCGAAACGCTCGGGCCTCCCGCGGCCACGGTTGAGTTCGAACACAAAGCCAAGCGTGCGACATTCCAAAGATATAGAACGGCGAGATGGAAGACGTGCAGAGATGCAATCATTAGGTGTCATTAACGAGTCGTGACAAACAGCCTATAAGAGAAGCAAGAGCACTGGGACTAGGAGCACTAACAGGTATCGATGATGGGACGACTATGAGACCGGAACAAGCAAACAGTTCGGAGCAATATTCGACATGACGTACGTGGGGGACGATGGGAGGAACAATGACATGACGGGAAGACGGGAGCATGTACATAGCGTAAAGCGTACACGTATTGGTTAGCGTATATCATCTCTCTCCTCTCCTCTCAATAGATCTCAGCCTCGAGCGTTCAAGAACCACACTGAGTCATACACCGTCCAACCAAGAAGACAACAACCTCTAGACACACCCCTCTCGCGTCAAACAACCATCGCTACGCCTTCTCCTGGTCGAAGAACGCCACGAGGTCCCCCACCGGCACCTTCGTCTTCCCCACAAGCGGCTTCGGCTGCGCCACACCCTTCGCCCCTTGCTGCTGCCGCCGCACGACGAGCGGGTCCACGAACTTCCCCGTTCCTGGCGCGTCGCTCAAGGTGCCGGAGCCGTTGAAGCGGTCTGTCGAGCGGGACCGCAGCCGCACGTTCAGTGGGGTGATCGGCGCGGGTGTCTGTAAATTCGTGCCCCCACCTGCACCTAAGCCACCGGTGACGCCGAGGCTGGACATGGATGCGGAGGGCGCCGCGTACATCGACTGCGGCCTTGCTCTCCTCCCTCCTCCAGCGCCAATCCCGGCTCCGTTTCCGTTTCCGTTGGTGTTGGATGCGGGAGAAAAGGAGGGAGAGGCGGCCGAGGAAGGGCGTGAGGCGTGCGGGGGATACAGCGGTCCGCGCGAGCTGCTGATGCTGACGTGCCGCCGACCGGAGGTACGTCCGATCGTCTCCTCCGCCTCCGTCCTGTCGTCTCCATCGCTTTCTTCTTCCTCGTCGGCGCCGCTGCTAGGGTCGTCCAGGGAAGAGTGCGCGGAGACGGGTGAGGTGGAGAAGAACGCGGTCCCCATCTCCACATTATTGGACGTGCGCGAGTGTGAGCGCTGGTGTCCGTGTGGGGTGCTCGGCCGTGACGGCCCCGCTCCCCCACCGTCCTCACGGTCCGACATCCGGGGCATGATCTGCGTGCCGAGCGCGACCGTATACCTCTTACGCGGAGTCGGGCTCGCGCTCGAAGGCCGCCAGGCGGGCGCCTGAGGTGGCGGGAGCGCCGTCGGGCTCGCAGCCGTGCTCGGGGGTTTGCTTCCTATTCCGTTGCTCGTTGCCGTAGAGGGCAGGCCGGAAGGCGAAGGCGACGGGACGGGCGACGGGCGGATGAACGCGTCGGCCTCTGGAAGGCCTGCGATCCCGAGCCCGCGAACCTTGGATGCGGCCGTAAGAGAGGCGGGGGGCGAGCTCGTCGGCGAGAGCGGACTCTGGCCCAGTCCGTCGGGCGGAGGCGAGGCGTAGTCCCCAGTAGGGTACGGAAGGCGCGTGCCCGAACTCTGTCGCCGATTTGAGGGGATAGGGGTCGACACGGGGGGGCTCTGTGCTGGGGAGGCATGGGCGTGAGAGAGCCGCGGCGGGCTAGTGAGACCAAGCGAGATGGACTGGACAGCGATAGAGGAGCTCGTGCTCGGGGCGCGCGCGAGCGTGCCCGCGCCGCGCGGCGGACCCGACGCCAGATTGCCCGGCGCCGTCGCCATCTTAGCCATTTCCCGCCCGAGCTCGCCGATCCGCCCTTGCAGCTCCGCCATCTCCTCCCTGATCTCCCCTATGGCCGCCGCGGTGTTCCCGTTGGCGGTGGAGGAAGAGGGTTGAGGCTCAGAGTCCTTCTCGCGCTCTTTGTCGACCAGCCACCGCTCGACGTCGTCCATGCGCTCCTCCAACGCACGGACGTGGCTGACCGTCCACTTCTCGAGCTTCTCGAACCGCCGGGCGATGGTTAGGAGAGTGACGGGCACGTCGAGTGCGCCCTGGGCGTTGAACTGTGCGTAGAGCGGCGGCGGGGCGCGCGACGGGGACGCCCCACCCTCCGCGTCGGACTCGAAGCCGCGCATGGGCGACGTCATTAGGCTTGGAGGGGTGCTGAGAGGGACCCCACCCGGAACCCCGCCGCGACGGGGTGCGGGGGTCGGGGAAGACGGGGCGGCAGAGACGGGACGACTCCCGCCCCCGCCTCCGCCGGGAGATGAGGCGAGGCCGAGGGTAATAAACGCGGGATCGTCGTGTTTCTGCTCGGGGGTGGTCGGCCACTCCTTGCTCTTCTGCCTTTTCTCCGCTTTCTCCGCCTTCTTCTTCTCTTTCTCGCTCTCCTTCTCTCGCTGCTTCGTCTCCTGGATGATCTGCTGCGCGGGCGTGAGCGGCTCCTTGGTCGGGGTAAGCTTCTGTTTGGCCATCGTCCACCAGCCACCCTCCTTCTGGGAGCCGGCGGGTGAGGGCGGACCCGCAGCGCCGGGAGGAGGCATCGTCTGAGCGCGACTCGGGGGCGGGCGGAGGGCGGGATCGACACCGCCGGAGCTCGGAGCGTCGGCTTGATGAAGCATGGCCATAACGCGCTGTTCGACGGTCATGCGCTCCTCGGCTTCGCGGGCGAGGATACGCTCAGCTTCGCGACGGCTGCGCTCGCGTTCGCGCTCTGCCTCGGCCTCGAGCTGCTCGTCGGTGGGGAGTCCCGGGGAACGGGCGCCGCTCATGTTGGAGACGAGAGAGCCAACGCGCTGAGCGAGGTTGGACGCGAGCTGGGTGACGGAGGGTGACGGAGATGTTGGGCGGTGACCCCAAGGGTGCTGTTCGTCGGCGTGAGGGTCGTCAGAAAAGGAGGAGTTGTCGGTAAGTTCGCCGGTGCGGGGATCGATAGCGAAGCCGTTACGGAGCGGCGAGGGCGGTCGTCTGTTGGAGGAGCCGGAGACGGGTTCCGGCTGGGTAAACGGCTATCAGACGGGCGCATATAGGATGGCTTGAGTGCGGATCTGAGGACTTACGAGGTTGAGGGGCGCTGGCGGGGGCGGGAGGGACATGCGCCGCTGGGCGTTGGACGGGGCAGATCCTGGCGGGGCGAGGTTGGCGGGCGAGACGGACTGAGAGGGTCTGTGGGAAGAGGTCGCCATTGAAGGTTGCTTCGGCGAGCACGAGGCCCAGCTCGCCGTCGCCGTGCCGTGCGTGGGTGAGGATGATGTCGAAGAGAGGCAAGTTGTAGATCTTCGGAGGAACTCTCCCCAAACGCTCTCGCCACAGGCGCGCGCTCTCCCGCGTCTGACTCTCCGACTCTGACCGTCGCCGACGCTTCCGTCCCGACCACGACCTCCGCCCATCTTGGGGACGACACGCACGGCGCACGACACACACGACTATACGTCCACGATGAGCAGCTCATCTCACAGCCTCGAGCTCCTCCTCGCCTTCCTCGACCGCTCATACTCTACCCTCGAGCACGGCTTCTACAAGATCCCCGGCTCCGCCGTCGTCGCCCGCTACGTCCGCTCTTCCCACCAGAACGACCCCGGCCGCACTCTCCTCGAGCTCATCCTCGTCGTCTTTGCCATCCGCACCCTCCTCCAGTCCCGCACACGCGGCGACCAATCTGGCAAACACTTTATCCAGTTCGACGAGAAGGTGCGTCGTGAGCCTGTTCCTTACCCCGCATACAGCCAGCTCACGCTCGTTGTGTGCATATATTCCAGGAAATCGACGAGCTCGTAGACGAATGGACTCCAGAGCCTCTCGCGGCGCCCTTGTCGCCTGAGGAGCAGGCTGACCTCGCGTCTGTCCCCGTCATCGTTGGTCCCACCGGTCCCAGGCCCAAGCTCGCGAATGGCAAGACCGTCATCAACCTCGCAAGCTACAACTTCACGGGACTTGCTGGCAATGAAGAGATCAAGGCTTCTGCTGTCGAGACTCTGAGGAAATATGGGCTAGGTAGCTGCGGTCCCCCGGGCTTCTATGGTACCCAAGGTACGTGTCTCTATTCTCTCTACCCCCAGTCCCACTTGTCGCCGGTATCCGGGAGCTGTCGCGCCCATGGCTGCGGTATCAAGTCTTCGCACCTGCCCGCCATCTCTCGCTGCGCCGCCTACGCGACCCACTGCAGTGCTAGTGTCCAGAAGCTCGATGCTCACGTGCCCTTCACAGACGTCCACATCCGGCTCGAGCAAGACATCGCGGATTTCCTGGGCACTGAAGCCGCGATCCTATACTCTCAGGCGTTCTCGACCATCTCCTCCGTCATCCCCGCCTTCTGCAAGCGCGGCGACGTTATCGTCGCCGACCGCGGCGTCAATTTCGCCATCCAGAAGGGCCTCCAGATCTCTCGCTGCACTGTCCGCTGGTTTGACCACAACGACATGGAGAGCCTCGAGCGTGTCCTTGAAGGCGTTGAGAAGGAGAGGAGGAAGCGCAGGGCGCCGCTCACCCGCCGGTTCATCGTCACGGAGGGCATCTTTGACCACGACGGAGCCATGTCCGATTTGCCGAAACTGGTACGCATATAGTCACCTTTCTTGTGTTTGCGGGACGCTCATGAGTTCTACAGGTTGAGCTCAAGAAGAAGTACAAGTATCGCCTCATTCTCGATGAGAGCGTCTCGTTCGGCAGCGTTGGGCGTACCGGTCGCGGTCTCACTGAGCTCTACAACGTTCCGGTATGTACGGCTCGTCCTTTACCAGGGATAACTACTCATCTATGCTTTATAGGCTTCTGAAGTCGATATGCTTGTTGGTTCCGTCGCCAACGGTCTCGCTTCGGCTGGTGGTTTCTGCGCAGGGTCTCACATTGTCGTCAACCACCAGGTCAGTCTCCCTCCCTCCCTTTCCCGTCCCTTCCAGCACGCCTGACCCCATACCCCCAATGCGCAGCGCATCAACGGCACTTCTTTCGTCTTCTCCGCTGCGATGCCTGCCGCGCTCACCGTCGCCGCCTCCGAGGGAATCACTATCCTCCGGAGCACGCCCTCGATCCTCACCTCCCTCCAGGAGAATGTGCGCGCGGTTCGTGCGGTACTCGACCGCGCAGAATGTATCCACGTTCCCTCGCACCCCGCCTCTGCTGTCATTCATCTGCAGATCAAGTGGCCGACGCTCCAAGTCCCGCCCGTATCCTCTTCCTCTGCGTCCGGATCCGGCGCGCAGGGGTCTTCAGGCCAAACGAAGCACTCGAACCCGCACTCAGTCAAACCGCGCGACGCCCCCACCTTCGACGCTGCGCTCGAGGAGCGCGTCCTGCAGGAGGTCGTCGACGAGGCGCTCGCGCAGGGCGTGCTCGTCACGCGCGCGAGGAGGCTGCGCGGCCAGGAGCTCGTCGACGCACGCCCGAGCGTGCGGCTCGCGATCTCAGCGGCGCTGACGAGGAAGGAGTGCGAGAAGGCGGCGGGGGTGGTCAAGGCGGCGTTTGTGAAGGCGTTGGGGAGGAGGCGGTAGAGGGAGAAGGAGGGTGCTGGGATCTGAGAGATCAGGATCTCGTCGATATAGAGAGTGCTCCCTTCGCATGGGGGATGCGTACGCGTATATTTTTGGTTAATGTGCGGTCGTAATACAGAACCGTTGGATATCCACAAAAGAGTTGGGAACAGGTATAAAGGGAACGTCAAATCCTTGGATAGCGCTATCGATGCTACAGCCGACTGCATTGTTCAGCAGTACGCTTCCAGCCTGTGTGAACGTACGGACAGAGCCACGGATGTGCCGCGTCAGCGCCGGTCACGAGCGATGTTTCATCATACACCTCGAGGAACTTCAATCGTCACATACTCATCACCTGCCCTCCACACCAATACTCTCTTCTGACTTTACGTTCACTGCGCGACAGAAACGCGGAGCGGCATCGCAGACACGCCCTCGCCCCCAGCAGTACCGGGCTCCAGCATCGGGATCATGAGCACGCCAGGGGCACGCGAAAGCGGCGGCATGTCCGCCGGCAGCGCGAACTCGAACTGCTCGAGGAGCTCGGCAGAGATCGCTTGAAGTTGGTAGAGCCTGCCAGAGTGCGAGTGAGTGAATGAGTGAGGAGTGGGGGAGAGGAGTAGGGAAGAGATGAAATGGGGACTCACGCGAAACGCCATCTATGGCCCAGGGAGCAAGGAAGACGGTTTGTTCAGCGGAGTCATCTTAAGAGGCGAAGGAGAACTCACCCAATGCACGCGCGCAGTCCAGCAGCTGTGTGGACGCGAGAGGGAGGAGGTCAATTCTGGGATCTGAGCCTATACTTGGTAGGCTTTGACTCACAGAACGTCATTCTATATTCGAGAACAAAACAGCAGGAATTAGTCTATAACGGGAGACACAATGACAACGAACGCACAAATTCGCGTACACCCCGACCTTGACTTGCTTTTCCGTCTCGGGCCCGAGGAAGCGCTCCGGGTTCCAGCAGTGCGCGTCCTCGCCCCACATGCTCGTCAGCCTTCAGTGGTTTAGGCGATTCAGACATCAGCTGCTCCTTCTGGGATATCAGAATAGCACTCGCCTATTGTACGCGCAGATGGACAACACGACGTTTGTCCCGGCCGAGATGGGCAGCTCAGTGATCGTCTTGTCATCCGCACCGATCACAGGCTCGGAGAGCGGGAGGACGTCGTCCTTGCCTGCCACGCGCCAGAGGTTGAAGACGATTGGGTGGAAGCGTAAGGTTTCCTAAATGCGGCGGGGCCGCCACAATTCCGGTAAGTCGCCGACATTCGAAGGGATCCCAGTCCCACGAGACACACCTTGATGACAGCGAGGGTGACCTTCATCCCGTCCAAGTCGTCCATTGTGAACGCGCTGTCGCCGCGGTCGACAACAGCCGCACGCGCGGCCCTGATCTCGGCGCGCACGCGTGCCTGGTACTCGGGATGGCGCGCGAGCTCGTAGAGCATCCAGGTGAGCGTGTTCGAGGTCGTCTCGTGGCCCGCGGCGGTGAGATTGTGCATCTGCACGAGGACCTCGCGCTCGGAGAGCCGCACGCGCGCGCTCTCGGACGCGTTGGCTTTCACTGCGCAGGGCGGAGACGAGTCGTTAGCGTCGATAATACTCGTCTCGTGATGGAGGAGTAAACTCGAAGCTTGATCGAGACTTACCGAGCAGGGACATCGCGTCGCGCCTGTCTTTACGGGATTCGTCCCAGTCCTCCACACTGGATTCCATGAGCGGGCGTCCGATGACCTCAAACATCGCGTTGAGTTTCCGGAGCCGGACGTAGAGAGCGGCGGGGTGGTACTTGAGCAGCTTGAGGGCCGCTACTGGAAAGAATTGCCACAAGCTGCGCCAAAGAACCGTCCGCTTAGAAGGATAAAGCGTGGTATCCTTGCTGAGGGTAAGTCAGCATCTTGAAAAACGGTAGGGGATTCGGGATGCTCATTGGTGACTGACAAGACGGTGCTGTACTCCTTCGCGAGCGGGTTGTTCATATCATCGAGGGCGCCGAAATAGTAGTCGAAAGATGCTACAATGAAGGTCACTCTATGAAATAGGCTGACGACGATGACGACTTTACCTTGGCCGACGATATCGAGCGCAGAGCGGGCGAGCCATTTGTCGACTAGGATGACTGCGCCAGACTTGTCCGTGAACTGAGCCTTCCACTTCTCGATGACCTGCGAGAGGCGCCGTCAATCTTCCTCCTCTGGAATATGAGCGAAGCTCTACCACCTTCCCTGCCGTGCGTTGGAACAACGACACGAATGTCTTGAGATGCTGGGCGCTAAACGCAGGGTTCATCACCTTGCGGTGACGCCGATGCATCTCTCCTGAACAGTTCCAGGGAAACTTTAGCTCGTAGCATGTGGAGAAAACGTGAAGAAACAACCTTCCGACCAGATAATACCCGGCCCAACAAAGAGGTACGTCAGGTGATTCATGTCCGTACGCTTCCAATAGTTGTACCCAGACTTGTGCAAGATGTGCTGCAACGCCTGCAATTTGGAAAATCGATAAGCGTCATCGTAGCAGCCTCTTCAAACCATACACTCACCTTCGGATCGGCGGTCATAACTTGTTTAACCTATATGATGCCAGCCGAGAAAGCAAGTAAGATAAACCCTGCTATTCATGTCAGAAAGGCAGCGACTGACATTGAAATAGCTGCGTGTGCGCCACGTTGGCCCGTACTCGCGGAGCCATTGAAAGTCGAGGGAACCGACCTCCTTCTGTTGCAAAATCTGATATTCGTTTCCTGTAGGAGTATGTTCGTAATTTCGTAAGTACGGCGGCGGGCCCCCTCAGGTGACGGGTCGGCCATGGGGCACCATACTAACCAAATAACCACGAAGGAGACGACGGGCCCCGAAGATGAGCTAGAACCTTGCGCTGTCCCAGTGCTTTGCGCACAAGGGCGAAGAACACCACCACGGCGCAGACGAGTGCGATCAAGGCCGGCGACATGGTCTGTCTTGAGACAACCGTAGCAGGGATAGGGCCACTCAAGAGAGTTGAGGGATGCTGAGCACCTGGAGCGACTGCAAAGAGTTTATAGGCATCGACCTCTCCACCTGTGACCACTAACTTCAATCTGTTAAGTTCTGTTCTCGCGCATGGTGCTTCCGTGGAAGTGCCGGTGCGCCATATCGGTGTAGAGCTTGTAAAAAGGGTCAGGAAGACGTAAGGCACATCCCCAGTGGGACGGTTAGTGGATGAAGAAGTAGGAATACAGGGTCCAAGCTCACTAAGCATTGCGCTTGCGTCGGGCACTCGAGCCCGTACGTCGAAAGCGGGTTTACGTGCCGAGGCTACGATATATTCAAGCAAAAGGCCATTGCTATTGGACAGGGCCCTTTTGGTGAGCTTGAACGCAGAGTGTGACATATGAGTGGTCGTTGCACATATCTTGAGAAGAATTACACGGTTCTGACGACGTTGAATACACCATCCTGAAACATGTGGTGAGTCCCGGCATCGGGTCATAATGTAGGTGCAAGTCATAAACCAGCTCACCTCATGTGTGAACGCCGTGCCGGAAAGAACGCAATGTACACATGGTAAGAACTCGCGCGAAGCTCACGATGATCTCATCGTAGTGAAGGAACCACAGCCGCTCCAGGCGCAGGGGGTAAGTATACGACGATGTCTGTCTCATGATCGATCCTCAGGTTCACTCCAACAGGAACCGCGGAGACGGCGAGAGCAAGCTTCATCTTCACTGTAAGTCAAAACTTTCTGTAGCATATTTAAGTCCTTTCCCTAAACACCGCGTCACCGTCTTTCTAGCCGTGAGCTTTCCGCGACCTAATAAGCGAGAATCGAGGCCATGTCCCAGTCGTCTGGTGGCGTACTAAAGATGCAGGACATTCGTGGGTGGGTGTTTTGTATAAGGAAGCATACAGAACGATATGAACAATGCTCACGGGTGGCGGCGTGTAAGCCAGATCCGAGCCTGCTAACTGCACGCGGGCTGAAGGAAGCGAACCATTATGAGAGTCACTCGACGGTGGCGACACGTAAGACTCCAGCGCGCTTCCTTTACCACCGGCATTCGCCGCAATTCGAACGCGTCGGACCGGATACCCGGCGGCATCGTGGTTGCCGCCGATGGTAGGTGCCCAACCGCATACTGATCAGATTGACGTTTCTTCACCAGGGTACGCCTAGACAACGACCTGACCAATCTTGAATACATCCAAGTGCATACACAAGGCCGTGTGGATCGATCATAGATGAATAAGTACTACTCAGGTCACCGTACGATTTCGGTAAGATAGCAACATGACTTGAAGATAAGATGAACGAGAGCAGTCGCGAGAACACAAATTGTAACCGGGAACATAGCACACCCCTAATGTACGTGTATCCCGGAGAGAGCCGTGAACGAAAAAGGGATGTGACCACGTGCACGCTCGAGTACCAATACTGCGAATCTGCATGCAACTGCGAATCTCGACAAGAAAATCAATCGCAATTCCCATCGCCAAGAGCCCGTCGCATTCCGCTCCAGTACTGGCGCTTTCACTGGGCCAGAGAGACGCGGAGCGGCATGGCCGAGAGGGTCACCCCGTTTTTGCCCTCAACCATGGGAACCATCGTTGAACCAGGAACACGTAACACTTTGGGCATGTCCTCCGGCAAGGCGAACTCGAACTGCCCCAGGAGCTCCGCAGCAACGGCCTGGAGCTGGTACAAGCTATGCCGACCATGTAGATTAGAGACTTGGTAATGGAAGTGCACCGAGGAATCACTCACGCAAAGCGCCATCTAAACGAGCCCAGGGAAAGAGAAAGCAGCCGAGTGACGAACATTTGTCAGTACTTGACGATTCATCAGAGTAGTAGCGCGCGGCGAAACTCACCCGATGCAGGCGCGCAGTCCGGCGGCTGTAAAAGTAAATTGAGTTTCGAGCATGTTTCTATAAGCATGGGTTTGTTTACTTACAGAAGGTGAGCCTATCAACGGTCGCAGGACCAGGATCAGCACGAACGGGACGATGCGCTCCCAGGAACAGGGGTCACCACTCACAAGTTAGCGTACACTCCGACCTTGACCTGCTTCTCACTCTCGGGTCCGAGGAAGCGCTCCGGGTTCCAGGAGTCGGCATCTGGCCCCCACACACTGGTAAGGCTTCACTCGGTAGAATCACGCCGTGGATGTCAGCGATGTTTCCTGAACTCAAGGATAGGAGGAACGGGAGCGATCTCCACGCTCACCGATTGTACGCGCAAATGGAGATCACGACGTTTGTCCCGGCGGAAACGGGCAGCTCGTGGATCATCTTGCCGTTCTTGCCGATCACGGGCTCAGAAAGCGGGATGACGTCATCTTTCCCTGCCACACGCGTGAGATGGAATGCGATCGGGTGGAATCGTAGGGTTTCCTGGTCTCGGGTCAGTAACCTGTCCCCACCTGAATATCGACACCCACAACAACGCACCTTGATCACGGCGAGCGTGACCTTCATTCCGTCCAGGTCCTCCAGCGTGAGCGCGCTGTCGCCACGGTCGATTGCAATGGCACGAGCGGCTCTGATCTCAGCACGCATACGCTCTTGATACTCGGGCCGGCTCGAGAGCTCGTAGAGCATCCATGAGAGCGTGCTGGACGTCGTCTCTTGGCCCGCAGCGGTGAGGTGGTGCATCTGCGCGAGCACCTCGCTCTCGGTAAGCCTAGTGCGTGCGTTCTCGGACGCGTTTGCCTTGACTATCAAGGCGGAGGGTAGAACGTCAACCACAGACCAAGCATAAACAAGAGAATAGACTCACTCAGAACGCTCAGGACGTCCCGCTTGTCGTTGCGGGAGTCATCCCAGCCCTCGACGGTCGACTTCATGAGAGGACGCCCGATGTCCGCAAACATGGCGTTAAGCTTGCGGAGACGGGCATATATCTTGGCGGGCGTATACTTGGTGGCCTTGAGGACAATCTCCGGGAAGTATTGCCACATGCCGCGCCAGAGGAGGGTTGGTTTAGTAGGATGGAGCGACGTGTCCTTGCTAAAAGGAAGATCGACACGGTGAGAGGTAACATTGAAGCGGAAAAGGGCAAACTAACAAAATAGTGCTGTATTCCTTGGCGAGCGGGCTACTCATGTCGTCGAGCGCACCGAAGTGGTGGTCAAACGACGCTAAAGCTTTTGTCAGAGCGGTGGATACAAGACGCTCAGGGCGCGGAACAAACACACCTTTTCCGACGATGTCGAGCGCCGAACGCGCGAGCCATTTGTCGACCAGGATCACGGCACTCGATTTCTCGGTGATCTGAGCCTTCCACTTGTCAACGAGCTACACCGAGCATTCTCAGACTGACTTTCACGATATACAACCGTACTCAATTACCTTTCCCACAGTGCTCTGGAACAGTGGTAGGAACTGCTTCAGTTGTTGCGCGCTGAACGCGGGATTCATGACTTTGCGATGACGCTGGTGCATCTCTCCTACAATAGATCATCTTAAGTCGTACCGCCGGACCGTTAAAGGGGATAACAAAACCAACCTTCCGACCAGAGAATTCCAGGACCCAAACTGAGGTACGTCAGATGGTTGACATCCATACGCTTGTAATAGTTGTATCCTGACTTGTGCAAGACGTGTTGAAGCGCCTTCCAGTAGGGACAAACCAAGTGTTAGCGCATGACATATCGAGAACAACCTCCTCTGAACATATATCGATGTCGCATACCTTAGGATCGGCGGTCATAATCTGTTCGACCTACAGCATGGAATTTGTGGGTGAGTCAGGATGTCCGGTTATAGCTGCGACTGAGAGGCCTTGAAGGGCACTCACCCCAAAGTAGCTGTGGGTACGCCACGTCGCGCCGTACTCGCGCATCCACTTGAAGTCCAAGTAGCCAACCTCTTTCTGGTGAAGCAGCTCGTACTCGTTCCCTGAAGTGATATTGGCATGATTGTAAATTTTTCGGGCGGTAAGGAAATTAGAGCATAAAAGTATTTACCGAACAGCTTGGACGCAGCCGGTGGACCACGAAGGTTGGATAGGTCCTTACGCCGGAATGCCCTGCGCATGAATGCGAGCAGAACAAACGCAGCGCAAGCAAGAATGACAGGGCTCAAAGACATGGTCTCTAGCGCGATAGTGTGGAATGGTGTGGAGAGGTTACGATCGTCGATAAGTGCGTGGGTCCTGGAGCCATTACCGGCTGGATGCCCGCCCTTTTATAAGACCTTTGGTCCCAGTCCAACTCTCTTGGCTACCACCTCCGTAGGTCCTGTTCACGCGATCAGCCTTCTGTGGAATCATGGATACACCATATTGGCGTTGAGACGGGCCGGACTGACCAATGAGACGTAAGGCGGGCTGTCACAATGCGCTGTTAGCGGACTGGGAAGCGAGGAAGCAATGGACACACGCAACTGGGCATGACGCCCCGGTCGGTACAGGGGGGCCGGATGTCTAGCGTGCGTTTACGTGCCGATGAATGAATGCACTTGTATGTAGCAGGTGCCATCTTAGCGGCTAGCCTCAACGAACTTATCTCGCAGTCTTAAACCACAACAATCAATCACATCGTTGCATACAACTGTTGAATGAATGTATGTGTTAGTGATAAAATCGCGTATAGGCCTAGAATATAAGCTGAGTACCAACTGAGGGATCCTAGTATTAACGGTACAGCGCGTAAAGCAGATTTACTCACATGGGGCTGCGGGAACAAAAAAACGCGGTGCGTGCGTCGTGGAATCCACGGTAGAATCTGTCGCGAAGCTCGCGGGCATGATATCACCGCAACGTGTGGAGAAGGAGGAGGCGGAGGGTGATGTGTGCCCCTGTACCCTGCGAAACGCCCACGTCCAACTTTAGTAGCACTTTCACACCAGTTCCTGAAATACGGGCGTCTATGCGTCCGAGGACAGTGGACGCACGGCACCGACCGCCACCGACCGCCCCGCTGATATTCCCTGCCATCGTCTGCCGTCCTCTCTTTCGAGCTGCATGTCACCTCCCCTCTCCTCCGAAAGAGCTCCTCTTCTCTAGCAATATGGTATATAGTCCGCCTGGGTAACTCGCCAGATATTACACGTCATGGAATTCGCGAAAACATCCCCTCAATGCTCCCCCATCATTGCTCAACCGGGTTCGTCGGAGACGCGGCCAGGGCCCATTGGGAAGAGCTCGAACGCCCTTCTTAGCTCTGAATCAGCTTCTAGCTTCGACGGCGGTGATGTCGAAGAATCTCCTGGGATACAAACGGTGAAGATCTACCGAGAATTCCGGCATATATAGACGAACCTCCAGGACACCTGGGCCGTCAAATCCCTCCGCGACCACATTGTGGACAATTTAGCCAGTACGACGGTCTCGCCCGTCTGTGGCTCCACCAAGGACCGCGAAGAACACTAGGACAAGGTCGCGGGTGGCGATAGAGACATCGCGAGCGGTGGTGACTTGGTCGGTGGGATGGCGAACAAAAGCGTAAAGGGCCCGGAGAGATCGCGAAGGTAATGCCTCGCGCTGTGGACTTTGGCAAGGATACAACGGGCCAAGGGAATGTCGCGAGCTTACGGTGCGAGCTTCAGGCAATCACACCTACAGTGAGCGTGCGGGCGGGGCCTCGGTAGTATCGTTTGACATCTTAGGATCTCATGGAACGCGCCGACACTAGCGTAGCATAATATTGCACTTTCTCTGGCCAAAGTGAGGCGCGACCGATACGTTTATATCGCTCGACACGGCGGAGACTTGAAAGGCACGGTGGATACGGCGACGGACTCCCGTATCTGTCTTTGACTTCGATTGGGACCTGATGCATTTGCCGATTTCTGGAGGGATTGCACTCAGCTCAGTACGTCTCAGTCTGCTGATATGTTAAGCTTACTTTGAAAGGTCTATATTGGTACGCGGATTTCGTTATGACGATAAGACGAAATATCCGGACATCAGAAGGCGTGAAAACTCGGCGGGAGGCCATGATCTGACAAACGCGGTGCCGCAATGCTGGATCTTTGAAACCTCGCGCGCGCCGCGCGTGGCGTTGAGTACAAACCCTCGACAGCGTGCGCGGGACACCTGCCACTCCGCCCCTGTTGGGGCTTGAACGCGCAAACAACGTTGTGATCGGCACGATCGATCGCTCGCGTGGCGTACGTGGTACGGCGCGCAAACAGGGGGAACATAACATGTAACATTGGTCCATATACAAACATAGTAGTAGATGATATCCTTTACGCTAGCGATACAAGTGAGCGATTGACATAGTCGGGAAGTAGAATATAAGGGCATAAGCATAAGTAGTCCGAGCTCGAACACGCGGAGTCGGGGGCAGCAGGCATCGATGGACTCCGAGACCCGCCGCTCTTCCGGCTTTCTTGGATAGCCTGAACTTGAGCACTGTGACCGACCCGACCCGATTCATCTGGAGCGCAACGTGTCAGCGCGACATGCCCATAAGCGAGAACGTGTGCAAACCACTCACAATCACAACCGCGATCGGGTGGTCAACGACGACGGAGGCCTAGGCCGCCGGAGCCGCCGCCGGGGCGTCCGGGATGTCCACGTCGGCGCCGACGGTCTCGAGCATCTCGATCGCGGCGAGGACGACCTGCCACGCGTAGTTGACCGAGGCCCACGCGCCGTCGTCGACGACGCCGAGGACCATCATGTTGTGGTAGCAGCCAAAGACGCCGCTCGCGACGCGGAGGAGGTCGTCGACGGTGCGGTAGCGCTTAATGAGCGAGCGCACGACGGGTGCGACCTCGAACCGGTCCATCGCCGAGACGATCGGGAGCAGGTCGGGGGCTTGCAGGAGAGGGTGCGCGAGGATCGCCTTGACGAACACGCCCTTGTGGCGCGAGTAGAGGTACACTTCGAGAGTTTCGAACTGGGCCGGGCAGGGGAGCGGGATGGGCGCCACCGGCAGGCGCACGACGCTCGCGGCGCCGGCCTCGTCCGTCGGGGGGCGGACGAGCTTGACCGCGACGGTCTCGGGCTGCATGCGCGGGAGGCGCGCGCAGTGCGCGGCCCAGATCACGGCGTGCGTTGGGTAGAAGTTTACTCGGCGGCGGTAGCGGAGATGGCGCGCGGCTAGGCGCTGCACGGGGTCGTCCCCGCTCTGGCAGGTGAACGCAGGCGGGAAGACACCGAAGATGTGAGTCGAGCACGTCACGAGGCCGATATCTTTCAGGATGATGTTGTACGTCGCGGGCAGCGCGCTCTTGGGTGGGTCAACGAACAGGGTCTGGAAAAGCCCGAGTGGTCTGCGGAGCGCGCGCGCGAGGGGAGGGAGCGGGGACAAATCGGGATTAGAGGGTGGGTGCGCGCAGGAAGAGAGAAAGCACTCACTTGAGACCAAGGGTGGGCCAGAGCTGGCGGACGTGCTCCGCGGGGATACCCCGGTACGCCGGCGCGGCGGCATAGATGTTCTCCACGTCGATCTCCGGGATGTTCGTGGGCTTCTCCAAGGTCTTGGGGAGGGTACGCCAGGCGTTGGGGGCGACGAGAGGAACATCACCAACGAGCGGGTACTCGAGCGGTTCGGGGGCGGTCGCGACATGCATCTTGGCCTCCTTGGTGTACGGATGTTCTAGGTAATTGAGGGGGTTAATGGGCAGGGGTCTGCGGGCACGGAGCTTGCTGGTTTGCCAGAGCTGGCGCGGGTGGTGGAAGCGGTCGTAGTTTCCTGCAGTCGCCCAGGCGCGTTCTTTGGGCGAATTGCGCTGGACGCGGACCATCGAAAACCGGGGGAGGGAGCGGGAAACGGGGGGAGCGCGACCCGAGTGGCAAGAGCGAGTGCGGGCAGGACGAGGGAGCGGGATGAGTGAGAGCTGAGAGCAGCGACCGCGGTGGTCTTATAGGAAAGGGCGAGCGTGGCGACATGGCCTTGGGAGGTTTTGTGCGCTTGCAGGGCCGATGGGCATAAAGCAAGACCAAGGCCTGCGGCGGATTGCAAACTGCCGCCAATGGAAGTTGTTTGTCCCCCGCCAAAGCCCCGCCCACCGCGCCAAACACCGCCAAACACCCGCCTACCTCCCGCCTCCCCGCCCGTCCCCGGCGCTGCTCCCCGCCGCGAACAACGCAAGACTTTTCCGCCCTCGCCTCCTTCCCGACGCGCACCCAAAGACGGCACACAACGTTGCCAGGGCTCCCTCGGCTGTCACCCAGGAATATTGCGCGTCCTTCAATGCACAAATCAGCAGCAGCGCGGCTGCATCAGGCAGCTGTCCGAATCCGTCGAATAATAGCCTGGCGAATACGGACTTGCATGGGCGGTCTGCGGCAGCCAGGGAGCTCCCCTGCTGCTCATCGGCCCTATCGCCCTCATCGCTGCCAATCTCGCCATCGATGAGGCGGTGGGTCTGCGGGAAGAGGTCTGCGACGTCCATGGCAAAGTCCGACTTCGGGCGACATAGCACCCCCGCGCTCCCAGCGGCAGCCCACGCGATCCCGCGCGGGGACGCCACTCCGGGCGAGCAGGGCAGCCGCCGTTCCCCCGCCTCGTTCCAAGGACACCGGGTCGGGCGGAGCTCATGGTCATGCATTTGGTAGCCTCGTGCCCAGGCTGCCACGCATGCGCCGTGGCGTTTCAGCGTTGTCCGGCGTCGTGCGGGAGGGCGGGCTAGTGGGGACAAAGGAACGATTATGAACGCGCACCTAAATTGGTTCCCCGCGGAGATCTGCTGGTGGTCCCACAACCCCGCGTAATAGGTTCTCAAACCTCAAGGCTTCGAGAGGCCAAGGGTACGCAGTCGTATGGCCGCGAATATAATGACCCTGTGGTCTGGGTATGGATTGGGTGTTTGATACATGTCTGGAGGTGGTGGGCTTTGTACCACTCGTCGGCAGGTCGACGACAAGGTGTTTAAGTAGCGACTGAGCGGAAGAGGCAATACCGCATGGGTTAAGCCTGGAGTGGCAAGTCGGCGATCGCATCACAAGCCCCCACGAACAAGGCATCGTCTGACAGCGTGTAGATGGGGGCCTCGTTCATAGGCCGAATGAAATTCGATGGTCAGGGTCGGTGACTCGAGGACTGGTCACCGCAGACACAAGAGTGATGTAGCTGGGAGTGGCGTGAAAGCAAGGAGGAAAGGATGGGGGATGATGGACGAAGGAGAGAAAGGACCATTGGCTTCGGACATGGCAGTGGGAGCGGCACCTATATTGCTCTCGCACAGCCCTCAAAGCGCGACAGGAAACGGGCCCATGCGCGCGTGGTAAACCGACGCTGGCGCCAATAACCCCGGCTAGGAGGCCAAAGCCTGTCCAAAAAGCGCCCTTGAGAAACTCATCAGAAAACAGGCTACAATAGAAATATGGCGAATAACCCACCTCGTTTATAAGCTGCTTCCCACATGATTGCGTTGAACCAAGTACTCGAAGGCAAACATATTGCGCCCGGAACGCATATAGCGAGCTTATTGTTCGATGATACCTTTCATCTCATTTACGGAGTAAACAAAAGGTATTCGAGCGGGGTCAGAATAAACATATCCACGCGAAAAACCCGCCTCCTATAACGGTTGCGCTTCAAAGCAGATTATGTCTAGCGTGTCATTAAAAATACATTCAAAAAGAGATACTCACCAAGAAGAGCAGGCGCGACACACTGCATGGCCATGATGAGGTTGCACTAAGACTCTTGGTCACTGAACGTGACATAGGGCCCAGGGTAATCAACCATCCTACGTCTCAGGTATCTGCAATGAGCAAGAGCCTAGTCTCAGGATCATAGTGGTCATCGGGATATGGAAAAGAGCAACACTGGCGCAGCGAACATGACTTACTCGTAATCGTAGTACGCCAAGAATTTCTATGAGCGCATGCATGACGACGACAAGTTGGCTATCCCGCGCAGTGGCCCGTCGCCGGCCTCTCTGGGCACCGTCCGGAAGGGCTTGAAAATAGGAGGAACACAGCGCGAGCCAACTTCTTGTGTTGGCTACCACTGTTTGAACAGGGACGGCGGCATAGTGATGGGGTACGCTCGGTACAACGTCTTTGTCCTCGGGATATCCAAGCTTAATGCATAGTTAAAGTCGTCCTGTATGTAACTATCAAGTACGTATCGCAGGATGCCGTTAACAACATCCGGGGAGTCGGGAGCGTTGATCTGAAGCCACTTACCTTAAGGTACAGTCCTATTGCCGCCGCTCTGCAAAGCCTACCGTGTACTTTGCCTTCTACCACCGACGATACAGAACAGAGTTACTGGTCAGGGGTATCAAGACGCGATGTCTCCTTGGGCTGTAGCCTGAGCTCGTGAGCCAATCAGAGCCACTATCGAGGCTTAGTAATCTGTACACGCCCCTCATCGCTTAGAGCCAGTGCCTGCAGCGCGAGGGTGGCTGGACCAAACCGTCGAGCGAAGACGGCTCCGAGTTTCGAGGCATCGCGCACTGCAAATGCCACACGCCTCGTATGATCATAAGCTCCTTATGTCCAAGTCAGCGTCGACGTATTCCAGCCGCTCGCTGTACCACCCGACATATTACATCCCAAGTGTTCTGCATTACCCTTTTTACACCATACACGCTACACCATGTACATCCCATGAGAGGTATGATATACCAAGCGACGCCCGCTCGCCCGCCGCCCCGCGCGAGCTCAGTTCTTTTTCTTCTTCGCCTTCTCGCGCTCCGCGCGCGCCTTCTCCTTCTCGGCCTTCTCCTTCTCCTTCGCCGCCTCCGCCTTCGCGATCTCGTGCGCGCCGTCGTTCAGCCCCAGACGGTTCCGCGCGATCTCGAACACGTAGAACTGCACCCCACCAGGACGCAGCAGATAGAGGCGAGCAAAGCGGTAGCGATTGGCGGGACAAGGGGCGCGTGGGGTGAACGCGCGAGAGAGGCGCGTCCGGAAGAAGAAGAGCCGGCGGCACACGCGAACGCGAGCACATGGGAGGCAAGGGAGCGCGCGCGCAGGCGGTGATGCAAGCGACGGCCGGCACCGAGAGCGACATGCAGGACGCGCGGTCAGCTCGGGCAACCTGGGATGACATATTGAAGGGAAGAGCGGGGAGGCGCACCTGTATTCGGGTGACGAAGATGGTATTCGTCTCGCTGTACTCGTCGCGCGCGTCCGTGCGGATGAGGGAGCCGAAGTTGTAGTCCTTGATCTTCTTCTCGTACCTGCACGTCGAGGCGGAGTCACATTCTGCTCGCGCGACTGTCAGGCGGAGAGGACGGGAGTCTGAGCTTACCGCGCAATGAAGTCTCTCCAACGCTTCTTGCCCGACTCGTTCTTCAGCCACTCCTCGTCGAGCTTGATGAGTTTCGCGTGGTCGTTCTCGGCGAGCTCGGGGAAGGAGGATATCGCATCCTCGAAGATCTCATCGTCGATCCTGTACAAGCGGATATGTACCGGGTGTAGCGGGAAGCAAAGGGAGTAAACAGGATGTATTAGCGTCAGGACACATAGCGGTAGGACTGGACGTACTTGGTGAGCTTCAGCTCGCGAGGAGCGACCTTCTCGAGCAAATTCCAGTAGGTCTACAAGTCGGCATACACAGCGGGGACGGAGGGACGGAGGGCGACGTGAGAAAGCGGAACGGATGGACAGCGGAATGGACGGCACACACCTGGGCGTGCTCGACGGCCTTGACGGCGAATCTTCGTAGGGGGCACGTTGAACGACGGTGTTAAGAACATATAGAGCGCATCTCCCACTCACTGTTTCTCGATCTGTGGGGCGGCGGCGGCAGGGGTAGGGCGTCGGGTAATGTCGATGAGCACATCGGGCTTATAGGACTGGGACTAGCACGGATCGGACGGGCGCGCACCTCGACGAGATTCTGCGCGTTGTTGGGGTCGAACTGCGTGGTCATGTCGTCCTGCGGCGTGCGGGTCGTGGCAGAGAGTATTAAGGGCAACGAATGAGCGAAGTGAGGGCAAGAGAGAGAGAAGGATGCGCTGGCAGAGACCGGCGGCGAGCTGGGACAGTTCACGACTGGGCGACCGGTGCCGCGCCGTGAAGGAACCGTGATCGGTCAGATGATCGCCTTCCTTCTCCCCCATCCGCCTCGGACTCTGTCCACGACCGCACACGGCGCATCGTCGGCGGCACATCAGGCGAAAAAGACTATAGATACAGCTCTGTCCAGGGCATAGTCTACAAAGTGTAGGGTACGTATGCGTAACGGGGGTATATGCCGGGTAAGTACGGTCCCGCCGGGGTCAGCTACCGCCAGCGCCAGCTGCCGACTTGCTCCCGCCCACTTCGACCCCAAACCGCTTCAACTTTTCATAGAACTTCTGCACACGGCTTGCCACTTGGCGGGGTGTCCGCCGCCCGCCCATCGCCTTCGAGATCTTGAGCCATCTGGCGTCCCAGGGTGTTAACTGCGGTGTACAAGCGTGGACTAAAGACGTTAAGACGTACCTATTTTTCTCGCCTTCCGGTATCTCATCCAGCAGACGCTCCAATAGATGCTGCTCGGACACCGACCACGGCTGTTTGTACGTCTCCGACTTCGGCTTGCTCTTCTTCTCAGGCGGCGGTTCGGCGTCTTCCTCCGGTGCAGGCGTAGGCGCAGATGCGGGCGCAGGGCCCAGCTTCAGTTTGATCGTGATCTTGGGCCGGCCGGAAGGTTTAGAGCGATCCGCCGTAGACTTGACATCCTGTGTCTTCCGAGTGGACCTCTTCTCCTTCCCAGCGCTCTCCTTGGGCAATGGAGGCGCAGCCGACGCCGGCGACGCGACGCTCGTGGGCGGCGTATCGACCGCCATCGGCAGCGCCCCCTCGCTCCCGCCCTCCTCGCCCATCGACATGTCCACCACCTCCGCCGCCTCGTCCTCGACGTCCCTTCGGATGAACACGCCCGCGACGGGCTTGCGCAGCCCAAGACCTCCGAGTCCCAACCCGCGACCCGAGCCCCCGTGCCCGCCCTCGTCCTCGCCAACGATGCGCCGTTTCTTGAGCTCGCGGATCTTCTCGCGCTCACGGGCGCGCCGGAGCTCCTGAGGGTCGGCCTCGCCCTCCTCGTCCGACGAGAGTAGCGCGAGATCCTCCGGGAGGCGGAAGTTCCGTAAAACGGGGTCGACGAGCGCCGCGCGCTGAGCGGCGATGAACTGGCGAAGGGCGTTCGGGACGACGGGGACGTTGGAGGGAGGGGCGGGGGCGTTTAGCGCGGCGCGCGCGTTGGCCGCCATGGCTACGAAGGGCTGAGGGTTGGCGCCTTTGAAGACGGACCAGTCGAGGTCGGTGGGGAGCAGGGGCATGGCGTCGAGCTGCTCGCTCAGTTTGAAGGCGGGAGCATTGAGCTAGGGAGGATTCAACAGAGGCTCGAGTAGAAGAGGAAAGAGGGACGCACCTTATCCTGTAGCGCTTCGAAAGTAATGGAAGGCTCATCGACGACTTCCTCGCGAAGCTGCTTGAGCCGGTCTATGTCGGCGTAGGTCCTCTCGAGCGCGGCCTTCTGGGACTGTATAAACCGCTCCAGCGCCTCCAAGCTGTCCTTTGACCTCAGCGGAAGTCAAGCAGAGGGAAGAGACGTACGTACGTTCGGGCGCGTTTATCGTCCATCGCGAGGGTGACATGGAAGATAGAGAGAGGCGTGTGTCTATGCGAGGGTCGTGCGGGACCGGGGCTGGAGCAGAGTTTTGAAGTGCAAGCCTCTTTCGTGATCATCAAATTGGCCCGTTATGGGCCAGGTTTAGGGCAGGCACCTTCATAAATGACGAGTTGTAATAAGCTTCAAGCGCCTCAATATCTCAATAGAAGACGTTACAAGGGCTATCAACAGTCTCTTGTATGGCCCGTTATGGGCCAGGTTTAGGGCAGGCACCTTCATAAATGACGAGTTGTAATAAGCTTCAAGCGCCTCAATATCTCAATAGAAGACGAGAATAAGCTTCAAGCGCCTCAATATCTCAATAGAAGACGTTACAAGGGCTATCAACAGTCTCTTGTATGGCCAGTCTAATCACCCATACAAAATGATAAGTACTCTGATTCTTGCGGCTTTGTAAGCCACTCTTGCTCCTGGGCCGTAGGTGCCGCATATCGTCTACTTACACAGTCAGAATGTGGATGCAGAGGCTTTATGAGAGATCAAAGAGAAATATGCACCAATAATGATACAAGCTATGACTGTAACAAACAGATTCGGAACGAAATATGAACAGCGACGCCGCCTTGACACACGCGGCTCCCCTCAGTCAAGCATTGGGTTTCATCCGTGATAAGCTCGCATCCCGCCGCTCTGCCTCCCGTGCTTCCTCAATGATCTGCATCCATGTGCCTCTTGCACGCCGACTTGCGCCAGCTCCTCGTCTTCCCACAAAACGGGCACGCCCACTTCACCTTCACGTGCAAGTTCAGCCAATGCCGACCAATACTGTCGATCGTCAGGCCCTTGACCCCGCACCGACGCTTGCCATGCCCCCGGGGATGCGGGCACTTGGCCGCGCAGACGTTGCCGTGGCTGATATGCGTGCAGTCGGGACCATCGACGCAGAGCTGCGTGTGGTGCATCGTTTTGAAGTGTTGCCGCCAGGCGCCGTCTGTAGGGAGGAGCTCGATGCCGCAAAAGGGGCACTCAGAGGGGTTTTCGGTGCCGCAGAAGACGGGCTCCTCTTCGTCGAAAGAAGAAGCGTCGGAGGGGGTGGGAGAGGGAGTGCGGAGGTGAAGATCAGGTAGAGGCTCGGTGGTTTCACGTGATTCCTTTGAGACGGCTGGTGTCTGGATGGCTGACTTTATGACGCGTCTCTTTGGAGCAGGCTGAGAGTCCGAGTTATAGTCGGACTCTGGGGTCCGTTTTCGCTTGGAGATGGGGACAGCAGGTAGGAGGTCCTCAAGGCTGCAAGTAGTGATTAGGGATGACTACGCAACATTGAGAGGAATCAAGTGTGCACTCACCCCTTATCAGAGTGTTGTAGTGAAGCCTGGGCTTCTTGGGGGCGCTGTGGTGAGGCCAGAGGTAACCCGCGGGTCTCCGGAGAATGAACAGGATACCGCTGACCGAACCCGTTGATACTTCCGTATGTCGCCCGCGTCAGGAAACCCGCACCGTAATCGTGACCAGAAGCATAGAGGGGTCGTTGATGCGCTGAGGGTATGTATGAAGTCTGCGTCTGACGTGGGTACTGGGAAAGCATCGGATTGAAGCTGTGGGGAGCCGTCGGCGTCATCCTGGCGATGCTTGACTGATATGACTGGCTAACGAGAGGGTCATACGTTGAAGTTCTTGAAAGCATGATACGTGAGCGAGCTAAGAACGAAGACCGATGGACCATAACCAAGTTACCCTGTGCCGTAGAGGTCTAATTGAAGCGCGTTCGTGTAACGCCACTCATCGGGAAAACGCGTCGGCCAGCCCAGCAGTGTGTTTGAATAGTGTGGCTGTGGCGTGTCCACGCCTGTTGCTGCTTTCGTACAAGATTTATTGAGAGGAGCATCATCTTGCCGAACAGTATCAGGGTGATACCAAGGTGGTCTACGGTGGGGAAATGAGTATGTATCTCGTGGTGCTAGTAGTATGGCTTACACTAGAGATGGAAACGTCCACTGTGGCCCAGCAGGCTGAGAAGTGGGCGCGTTTATATAGGACCGGTTGGATGACATCTTTACTGGGGTTGTGAGGTGCGATGTGGGCTCGAGGTGGTTGGGAAGAGAGAGGTGGTCCTAGGTGTGTTGCCACACTGTGATGGGGTTTTAATTCATATGCCATAGCGAGCGTAAAGCGCGAGAGACAAGGGAAGGCGGGGTGGGCAGCCCAAAGCGACTCGGAAACTGCAGTTCATAAAGGGTAAGTCAGTAGCGCTCGACATTTCGACTAGATCAGGGACTTACAGGCTGCACTAGTGTCGGCCACAATATTTACACTCCGCCAAAAGCCTTACTGCAGCCTTGCTTGTGCGTGACACTTGAGCGCGTTGAACAATGAGGCTGGAGATGCTATACGAGCCCAGGCCGGCGCCGGCCAAAGCGGTGGAAGGAGCCTGGCCTAGGAGACGGTGGAATTAGGTTTCTCCCAAACGGGTACGCGTTACCAGCATTGTCGTGAGTAGAACATCTCCGTTGTAGCTGCTGTACAACCACTAAAGTGCCAACAACTTGAGATCGTAATGGAGTGAGTCAGGAAACGCGTTCGAAAGTGGGTGTGGCCCCCGGCGCGCGCAGTGACGCGAGCGTCTCACATCAAGCGCCCGTGAACGCGAGCGCGCCTTCACTGCGGCGCGGACGCTTAGTCGGCCGCGAGAGCCCTGTCCTGGCCCACCATGGCTGCTTACTTCTTCGCATCCCCCGTCGACGTCGACGTCAAGCTGGACGGCGAGGATGACCGCAAGAAGGTTGAGATCAAGGGCGAGAAGGAGAAGATGATCTCTTGCCCCGTATATTACGACGGCGAGTCTGTTTCTGGACAGGTATGTCCGCGTTCTGCGTCGGGGCACAGACATGAATCCTTGTCGAGGGGCGCGAGCTGACTGTGCATATACAGGTAACAGTACGCGTCCGGGATGGCAAGAAGCTCGCGCACGAGGGTATCAAGGTAGAGTTTGTCGGCAGTATCGGTGCGTGTACACCCCGCACTAGTATCATGTACATTGCGCTGACTACGTCTCACCTCAGAACTGTTCTACGACAGGGGGCATCATCATGAGTTCTTGTCATTATCACAAGAATTGGCTGCACCAGGGGAAATGCGACAAGCACAGACGTTCGAGTTCCTCTTCAAGAACGTGGAGAAGCAGTTTGAGAGCTACCAGGGGATCAACGTCAAGCTCAGGTGCGCAGCTGGCCCGCCTTCCTACTCTTAGCTGCGACTCATAGTGTTATGACTTCATGTTAGGTACTACATCAAGGTGTCTATATCGCGGAGGATTGCGGATGTCGTGAAGGAGAAGGACCTATGGGTGCACTCGTACCGCATGCCACCAGACAGCAATAACTCGATCAAGATGGAGGTCGGTATTGAGGATTGTTTGCATATTGAGTTCGAGTACAACAAGTCCAAGTGCGTTTTCATCTCTGTGCCGCCTCCATATACCCCACGTTTATCCACATCTCCTGCCTCGCTTCGTTTCGTCCTCACCTTATGCCGTTCCGCGCAGATACCACCTGAAAGACGTCATCGTCGGCAAGATCTACTTCCTGCTCGTGCGCATCAAGATCAAGCACATGGAACTCTCTATCATTCGCCGCGAGACTACGGGCTCGCCACCAAACCAGTACAACGAGAGCGAGACGATCACGAAGTTCGAGATCATGGATGGTGCGCCTATACGAGGTATGTCATGGTTTCTTCGTGTTCCTCCTTCCTTCCCAGACGAGTTCCTTGTGTAACCCCTCCCCTCTTCTCTGCAACCCCGTCGCATGCCTTGCCACCGGCTTTTATCTCCGGACGACTGACGTCATTCCATATCCCAGGCGAAACGATCCCAATACGACTCTTCCTCGGCGGCTTCGACCTTACGCCGACCTTTCGCGATGTGAACAAGAAGTTCAGCACACGATATTACCTCAACCTCGTCCTCATCGACGAGGAGAACCGGCGGTACTTCAAGCAGCAGGTTCGTCTCCTTTCTTCGCTTGTTCATTCTCGCGGCGGCTGACCTGTATGCGGGGTCTTGCAGGAGATTACCATCTTCCGGATACCAGAAGTGAGTGGCAGCCATCGCTCGTCTGGCGTAGGACCTCGACTAATTGTTCCTGCAGAACTGACGTGGACTATGTACTGTAATATTGTTTATTCACTGGATTTATGGTGCCGGCATCTACGCTCTTCCCCGCGCGTTTTCCTCGCAAGCTCCATCGACCATCACCGATCTAAGTTTTATTAAGAGTGGTGAGTATCCCATCTACAGCGTCCCCAACGCAAGCTCGGTCTATGCCGCTCTACCCCACCGCATCTACATCACCCACTCAACCACCCTCTTTACCTCCTCCTGTCTCCTCCTCACAACCTCCACCATCTCCTTCTCCCACACCTCCTCCGGCGCCCTCCGCGCGAGCAGGCACTCCTGCACGTGGCGGTCCGCGTCAGCGGCTTCGAGCGCGATGCAGTTGCCGAGCGCGAGTGGGGCCGCGGGGTCCCAGCGGACGAGCGCGGGCCGCTCTGGCACCGCGTGTGGAGGGCGCACGGAGCGCCCGCGGTGGATGTCGTCGAAGAGCAAGCCGCAATCGTCGTCGTCGAGCGGGAGCTTGCTGTGTAGCCAGATCCGAACAGTGAGCAGTGTCAGGAGGAGGGCGGGAGCACGAGTGCGGTCAGCGCCACCGAGAAAGAGGGCTACGCAGAAGTTGGGGGAACGCACTTGATCTGGTGCCCGAGGAACTTCTCCTCGCGTTTGTGGAGGTCGCGATAAAGCCGCTCGTTGAACTTTTTGCGGCCCTTGACGGGGAGCGGGTTCGTGATCGGCTTCCCCGCGAGCTCGCAGACGATGTACGTCGCGATGTTCAGGCCGAAGATCGCCGGGAGGGGCCCTGCGTGACGAAGCGTTAGCACGTGTTCTCTCAAGTTCCCAACGCCCGACCGGTCGAAAAAACACCACCGTTCAAGCAAAAGTGATGGGGTTGGGGACGATGGGAAAACAGAATGGAGACGCACCCAGCACAGGCAATATGCGCACCCTGAAGTCGTCAAACACTCCAAGTTCCTTCACGTTTCCCTTCTTGAACTCCTCCTCGGGAAGCGGAAGAAGCTTGACCTCGCCCGGGACTTCGGTCGAGTACACGACGGGGATACCCGAGGCAACGCCCTCGAGCCGGAGGCGGCGGCGCACGGAGCGCGCGAGAGGGTCGTACATGGTGAAGGAGATGTCGCTGATTTGGATCCGGGTCGGGTCGCATTTTGCTCCGGAGCCCATCGAGGAGAAGACCTGGGAAGCGAACGCGCTTGAGGACAAGTGTATGGCAGAAGGGAAGGGAAAGAGGGTCACTCACCTTGATATCGTGCTCGTGGCAGTATTTTAGGAGATCGACCTTGGTGGTGATGTTGTCAATAGCATCTTCAGAATCCATTTAACACACCGTGAGTCCTCCAAGGGAAGACTTCGTGTATGCGCACCGATGACCCAGTCCGCGCCCTCCAGCAGGTCCCCGCCAGACTCCTTCCGCCAGATGTCAATTCGTGCGTCGACCTCAATCACGCGCGAAATTTGCTTGAGCGTGCGCTCAATGCACTTGACTTTGGGGACGCCGACGTCCGCAAGGACGGCCGTAGCGTGTCTGTTGAGCGAGGAGAGCGTGACCTGGTCAAAGTCGACTAAGCGTAGCTTCTTCACGCCTCTGTACATGCACGTCAGCTCAACGCATAAGAGAAGTGCAGAAAAGAAGACGCACGATCGCGCGAGCATGACCGCTGCCCAACTACCCACGCCGCCACAACCGACGATGACGACGGTGCTCTGGCGGACGCGCGCCATGCCCTCCTCGCCGAAGAACGCATAGTTGCGCGCGAGTTGCTCTCTTACCAGCTCCTCGCTGTACTCGAGTGGTAGCTCTCTCGAACTTGTTATCCCATTCAGATGGATCTCCTCCTCCTCGTGACCGTCATGTCCGGCAGCATTTTGTTTGCCCTTGCGTCTGCTGGACGCGGCGGCCTCTTCCAAGGAGCGGACGACGTCCTGAGCGAGGTGCTGGCGGCGCTTGTGGCGCGAATACTGCTGGTAGCCGGCGAAGAGACTGGCGGTGAGGGCGGACGCGCCGAGGGCGGTGAGGACGAGCTGGGCGCGGTGGGACTGGAGGTCGAGAGGCATGGTGCCGCCGTTCGAAGCCGCGTGGGCTCGCCGTGCTCGCGCCGGAATCAATGCGATGGCGTCATGGCCCTCCGAATGAGGCAACTCAGGCGCTCACACGTCCCCGCACCGTGGCGGCACGTCCGACCCACTGGCAATCGATCTTGGCGCAGCCTTAATGCTCGTCGTACACTCATGATGGGATGGTACACTATGCATTTGGCATGATTGCTACTATGTACTCTGTATCTCCGGTATCTTTGTTAGAGCGGTTATCATGTTTTGTTGACAGCTGCAGAGCCCCCATTTGTCAACTTCTACGTTCGCCGTGCGCCTTTGCAGCCATGGCGGTCGTCTGCTGTTCGCCGATATACTCTACTTCGCGCGTGCGTGCGTGCATGTATGAAAGGCTCGCGGCCATGTCTGCAATTGTGTGACGGTGTGGATCATGGGTCCTGAGTCTCTGAAATCTCTCGAGGACATGTTTAGTCGAGTGATATTTTGTACGCTGGTGGAAGATATAGTCGGTCCATGCTCAGTGTTACATCAACCGAGGGCAGCGGAATGACGACAACGCTCAGATGGCCCATGGGCTTTACATGGAGTGATGCACCGCAGTGCATGATTGCTCGAATGTGTGTTTGAGGATGACGCAGGCTTCGAAGCTTCTGCAATTCGGAGCGACGACTGTTCCGAGGCTGACGAAGTTCATTTAGAATTCAACGAAGGGACTAGCAATGCTTGACTGCGCTTAGTATTGTGAAGGAACATCTTTACAACTTCGGCGAAGGGCGTTCTTCTGCGGGCCTCTATATAGACTGCGTCGCTCTTAATGCGCGAAATTGAGGGCGTCCATGGAGAAGTTCTCAGCAAAGACAAAATGAACATAAGTGATCCCGCCAAGGGGCGGATCAGGGTGTAGCAATCTGTAAATGCTCGACGTCAGATGGAAGACACGAAACTCTCACGTCCGGGGGTGGCTTGTCTTGGCCTCCTTCCATCCACAGGACGCCTCCACCCTGCTGCACGTCGAGGCATGCAGTCTGTGGAGGGCTTATCCGGATATTGAACTCGCGCAGCAGACTGTGCGATTGGATAGCGGGAGGAGTGCAGATCGCGGAACCATATTTGGCAAGCGTCGTGTGGATCTCCAGGACGACGAGTCGAAGGAGGGTGGCTTCCGATGGGACAGTGTCCGGACAGCCTCGGCCCTGTTGCCATCGTCGTGCCGTCGTCTGGCGAGTGGCCCCAGGGCTGGCCCCGCGCTGCAGCGCTGGTGATGGGCAACAGAGGCCCCGTCCCATATTGGGCCTCACGCCGACTATAGCGCTATCGCCCTCTCCCGGGTGTCCCTCACGCTCTTCTACGACCATCGCCCCTTCCCTTCTCTCCGGTGCAGGCGTCGCCACTTTGCTCGCAGCCAGTCTGCGTTCCGTTCTTTTCCTCCCTGACGCGCGGCACCCCGGTCTCCCTGTACATCTGTCCCTGCTGGTTCGGTCTCTTCCTGGACATGATATTTGCTGCCCGCCACTTCTAGTAGCCCAGCCAGTGCAATCCGGTTAAATGGGCGAAATCTGCCTCTCGGTCGCCCCCATCCTCCGCTGTCAATCACTCACCAGGCTCGAAGCTGGCATTCTTCTCCTTCCGCCTGGTCTCGAGATCATATTCGCGATAGTGTTGTTGTGGGTCAAGCGCGACAAGTGAGTGACGTCTCTATTGTGTAACCAGTTTGCGGGACCGCGGGTGGTGGAAGTCAGTGGGCTTGGGAGAGTGAGTGAGGAGGTTGAGTCGCGAGACGAAGAACACAGTAGTGGTCAGAGGATGAAATGGGCGGTGGATGGTGATGGATTACGGGAAGGACGGTCGACGGCGGGCGGCCCGCGGCGAAGTGAAGGTTTCATCGAATCGCGGCATACGACACGTTCTTCCCCTTCAGGCCGCGTCTTCGTCACATTTGCAGCGGTGTACTGAACTGATTATTCCAGGAAACATGTCCTGCTTGCGTCGGAGGTCTTTGTCTACTTCTTCCTAGCCGTCCTCGACCTCCTCACACACACCCTCCCAACCATCGGGCACTCTCTGGACTCGTTCAGGTCTCTCGACATCTTCATCGGTATGTATATGCGCTATGCATTGATATGGGTGAACTGATAGTGTATTGCGTAGGCGTTGCATCCTTCATTCCTCTTTTCCTCTATGCCTTCGCTCTATATCTCCTCACTGCGATGGAGCTCGTCCCCTCTCTACCTCTGAGATTCCAAATCCTCGCAAAATATATCCTTCTAGCCTTCATACCACTCATCATCCTCATGAACGAGCTCGGCTCCTTTGTTGGAATAACATATCGTGCGTACTCCCTTCCGTTGTCAAGGGAGAGATTTTTACCGACATTTTTACTACAGGCAGCTTCGGCGGAACGAACGGCGTCCCTCTTCAACTCGGCGTCGGTTTCTCCAACGAGGGAACGGAGATGTTCCTCAGCAGCGTGGCGCTCGTCCTTCTCACCGTATACCAGGCCATCAACTTCGTCGTCGCGTTCTACCGCCTCCTCCGCGCTCTCTCACACCAGCGCACGCTCGACGCAACCCAAACCGAGAAGGAGATGGAGGCGCACCTCTTCCGCGGCCTCGGCTGGATCGTTGCAGGCGCCAAGCTCGGTGCGATCGAGACCGTCATCGGGTTCGCGCAGGGCGGGTTCGGAATCGCGCTCACGCGGCGGCTGCTCCGCATGCTCGGGCGCGCGTGCCTCATCATCGGGCTCGTCAAGGGGCTCGACACCGTCGAGGACTTCAAGCTCTACTCCCCCGGCGAGGCGCAGCGCAAGCGCAAGAGCGTGCTCCGCGCGATGATCCAGAACCCGCGCTTCAGCACCTTCCGCCACGTCGGCGGGCACGATTTCGAGAAGCAGCACGGCGAGCCGAACCCGTTCGACGACAAGTACGCGAACGTCGTCAAGCTCGGGGACCCGTCCTGGATGCGCCGCGACTACGTCAAGCCTGGCTCTGAGGCTGCGGCTGCGGCCACGGCGGACCAGCGCAAGTCACGCGTTTCGCGCCTCACGTTCCAGCTCGCGTCGCGCGTGTCGATGAGTCGGAAGAGCAGGCGTGACACGACGTCTTCATTCGGCTCGACAAAGCGCAACTCTTGGAGTGCCGGCGATGCCAGCATTTCCGACATGCCTTCCTCGCAGACGGAGAGCTGGGAAGTGGTCGGACAAGAGATCGAAATGACCGACTCGCCGGTACAGATGCCGAGTGCATCCCACCCGCGTGTGACTGTCTACATTCGCAACGACCGCCTCCCCATCCTCGAGCTCCGCCGCTTCTCGAACCTGGAGTTCCTCGACCTCATCCAGGACCCATTCCGTGACCCTATCTTACGTTCGCGCTCGCTGCCCGCGCTGAACTCCGAGATCCCTCAACGGCGGCCGTTCACTGCCAACAATACCATGCACGCCTCGCACATCTCTGCCTCGTTCACTCGTCTTCCCGCATACAACGCTCGTTCACCCGTTCCCCCACTCCCCACTACGTCCGTTGCGCGGACAGCCTCCATGCGATCGGCACCTTCAATCAGCTCCGTGGGCTCCTTACGGCCGCCGAATGACTCGCTCGAGAGTCCTTCGACCCGGCCGGGCAGTTTCGCGAGCTACGACCGCCCCTGGAGCGTTAGCGCACCCGGCATCGCGATCGGTTCCCCGTCCGACAGCGCGGTCAGCTTCGGCTCGCCCGTGACCTCCACAGAGGCGTACGCGGACGTCTCTCGCCCCGCCTCGGACTACTACCCAGACGGGGAGGCCCCCTTCCCCACGGGCGGCTCCTCGCACGCGCCCTCCGCCTTCCGCACCGTCAACGCCGCGCGCTCCCCTGCGGACACGATCACGAGCTGGGAGAGCCCCGGGTCGGCGATGGGCCCCGGCTTCCAACGCGCGAGCGCCGCGGCGAGCATCGGGGCGCCCCCGCCCGCGTTCGCGTTCGCGATGCGCACGGAGCGCGGGATGAGCGCGAGCACGACCGCGAGCGAGGTGCATGCGCTCGCGATGCAGTTCCCGGGTATCCCGCGCACGCGCTCGCAGTCGTCCCGCCACACGTCGAGCTCGGGCGCCGCGTCGTCTTCGCGCCCTTCGCGCCGGAGCATGCTCAGTCGCGAGGTCGTCCCGGAGGACGGAGACGTTATGCCGATGCCGGAGGACGTGCCGGTCCCCGCGATGCCGTCCCCAGAAGCGATCGCGGCGGAGCGTCGCCCATCGTTCAAGCGCAAGCCGCCCGCGCCGCTCCGCACGGAGGGGCTCGTCGACGAGGGCGTGCAGGACGTCGAGATCGAGCAGGTCGTCGACGACGATGACGACTCGGCGTGGACGACGACAGACGACGACCGGGTTGCGGCGCGCTCGCTGCCGACGCCGATGTCCGCGCCGCGCTACGGGCCTCCGCTACCACGCAACCCGCGTGCGCGCACTGCAGACGTACCCGTCTCGGCGCTGAATGAGATCGACGAGGCGGACCTCACGGGCGACGAGCAAGCGGGTGAGCGCGGTAGCACCGCCTCGGGGTCGAGCGGGAGCGCGGCCGACGCCGAGGGCGCGATCGTGCGCCACGCGTCGCTCGTCCGCCGTCAGATGGCCGAGCAGAGCAAGCTCGTGCGCGTCAAGAGTGTAGGCACGACCTCGATGCGCTCCGTGTCGGCCTCACGCCGTGTCGCGTTCCCTCGTGACAGCATCAAGGTTGAGCTTGGGCACATCGCGGCGGGAGCGGACGTAGTGGGCGCTGCTGTGTGAGGGCTGAGGAGGAGATGAGGTGTGATATTGGGTGTACTCGCCATGATGTCGGCGTAGAGAGCTCGGTTTGTCTGTTCCCCGTGGACGACATTGATTGACCCTGCTCGCTTTCTGCGTAGTACTATGCTTACCTGTCCGGACTGTTCTTAGTGTAGCCTTGTGGTTGTAACAACATCTTGTATGATTCTCGTTACCAACCATTGTTTTTCTTTAATGATAAGTTATTGCGAGCGTTGAAAGCAATACTTACTCTTGGACAATCGTACCTCTTGACGACCGGTTACCTTGGAGAGCATCAAGTATGTAAGTATTCTAGGAGAGTGTTCCAAGCCGCTTGGCAACTTTCGATAGGCTTTTTTCACTCTGTATCTTGGACTTGATTAACTTGATTGCCTAACGAAGCACATACTCTTTTGCTGCCATTAGAGACCGCTGAGAGTCGATCAGTATATTCTACGGGACCTGTAAGCACAAGATGAACTGTCCATCTATCATCTAACCTCGCACGAAGATTGCGCTTCCTCTGGCTCTGACGAATTAATAGCCCATACCGAGCCCACAACGGTCAATACCACGTAACATTCGCAGCTGAGATTGAGACGCATTTGACGAGTACAACGTTGGTATATCGGTGTGCCCCTTGCGGTACCTCGACTTGGCACGTTATAACCGCCGCGGCGTCCATCTCTATCTACTGCGCAACGCATTGGCACTCACAGCCTCTCGCCGCTCTTCGTGTCGGTCGATTAAGTATTCCGTGTCGGTCAAATTGGGTCAATGCCTTCTCGTGTCATTGATCGTTCGGCATGGGTGTGGTAACGGCACTGTCGAATTTGAGCCCAGTATTGCCACTAATCGAAGTCCTCATGCGAGGTAAAACTCAAGAGTTTGTCATTCTCATAACTCTCAAAAATCATCCCGTTGATCCCAGACTGGTCCGATGCCTACCATCCGGCATGCAACTACAACACCATCATCGCACCACCTGCGACGACCCCGAGTGCGCCGATAACACCCGCCACCAGCGGACGCGAGAAGGAGAGCGCGGAGGCGGCGGCGTTCCTGGAATAGAAAGAAAGGTTGCAGAGCCACTAGTGTCAGTTACCTGTCACGGTGCACAGCAGGATGGCACAGCTCGGATCAAGGAGGCACTCACGGCACCGCAGCGAAGAAGGTTGCGCCTGCGATCTGTGTAGAGATGGAGGCGGTCGCGCCTACGGGTGCGAGCGTGACGACCTCGCCGCTCGCCGAGAGGGCGAGGAAGGGTGTCGCGTCTACGACTGCACAGGATGGTCGGTGTTAGTATTACGGTCTTGAGAGACGCGCGGCGGAGAGAACGCACCAGCAGTGAATGCGGAGACGCCAGTGGGGAGCATCTTGTTCTCGACGTTCAACGCGAACTCATCCATACCCTTCGCAAGCGCGTTGCCAATGTCCTGGACCTGGGGCATCGGCGGGATGACGACGGGAACGACAACGTTCAGCGTCATAGTCTCTGCGATGGCTTTAACATTAGCAACTACAATCATCACGGGCAAGGCCTTGGAAGGTGTACCCACGGGTAGCCTCTGCAGCAGTAGGTAAATAAAATGTCTATGTGAGCGGGGACGGCCAGCGTCATGGCAAGGGTGCACTTACTCGTCGCCATAGCTGACTGGAGCATAGACTCGAACTGCGCCTCGTTCGCAGTAGTCGTATCTATACAGCAATGGTAAGAACAAAGAATATTTTCGATGAACCGATCCATTACCTTCGCGCTTCTCGACCGAGTGGGGGGCAGCAACCACAAGGAGGGGGAGAATGAGGGAAGCGAGAACGGTCTTGAACTGCATGTTGACGGGAAAAGGTCGGTGGCTGGGAAAGGGTCGAAAGGTAGGGATGAGAACTGAAAGCGAGGCGACGAAGAAAGAGCGAGAACAGCGCCTGGCTGGAAGAGTAGCGAAGAGGGTGAAATGAGAAGGAAAAGAGGGAACGCTGGATATCTGTGTCTTGGGTTCGGTTTTGTACTCTCCTCGTAGGCCTGTACAGCTCGTTCTCACATTCGCGCGCGCCCATCGGTGCGCTGTGATTGTGCGCAGGAAGCTGTCATATGGAACGCGCATGCTGACCCCTTTTAGTGTGTCGAAGGACAATTATGATGAGCCTATCAGCAGGCGGTACATGTTACCTGCTAAACGTAGCGCCTGTCACTGCAGGCTCTGCTGGCCTACATCGATACTCTTCAATGGCGCCGTTGCTGGAGACAGGCACTGTGGGGGAAAGCAGGGGATACATTAAAGGGCCGCATAAAATAAGAACGAGTCACACGTACGCAAAACTTGGCAGGTACCCTTCGTGATAGATCTGCACAGATTCAAGTCTCCTGCTGTGAAGTGTCATGAAACGTCTTTGTGACGATGGTGTTATATTCGACATTGCATCCGCAACTTCATTTTGGGCGCTTCACTGGCGGTGGCACAACAAGATGGAAGGGCAGAAGACGTCTAAGATGTAAGGCAGAAGGGACAATTCGGTTAGTCTTCAACCATCGAACGTACTTTGGCTTAGAAGGTGTGAGCAGCCCAATTTACTGATGAACGTCATGGATTCGAGAGTGCTATGCCCTAACGGTACACAAGTTCCAATGAGATTATCTGGGAAGATGTAAGTGTGGTCCAATGGCGTAACACGTAGTAATGTGGGAATATACGAAACCATACTGACATTGAAAGGTAAATACGTAAGTGGTAGCCTCAATCCGTTGATTCCGAAGCGATCCGAAACGCGTTGAGCTCTGAAAGTAGCGCCTCCCATCCACTCTGGAAATACGAGTAGCTGGCCGTCTTAGATCGCTTGACGTCCAGACGGGGGAACCACTTGTTCAGAAGGGAAAGGAAGTCGTGCAGGCGCCCCCCAAGATCACCTTTGAGCGAGTCTACTCCTAGCACTTCTAGATCCGGGCAACAAGGCGGCAAGCGCGGCTTCTGCGCTAGCCCCTCTTCACGCCCGGACCCAATGGCGAGATGGTTGAGTACACTGTCGAGGTCCTCGGATGTGACCCTCAAAGGACTAAGGTCGAGGTTGCGCATCCCACGTGCGGTCTCTGCAATTGTGCGCAATGTAAGAATGCCGGGTAGATCACCCTGGTCACCCTGCCCGATGGACAAGTCCGTCAAACCAGGCCAGGCTTCAACGAGAGTGCACACATCAGGCCCCGAGAGGGTGAGTACTGTGCCGGACATCCGGAGTGTCAGCTTCAGGATACTTTTGATATTGAACAACGGCGCGATGTGTTCCACGATTCGCACTTCGAGATGGGTCACCGTTGGTACTATAATAGAGAAGTCCATGAAGAGGTACGTAATCGCGGGGAAGGTCTGTGCGAGTGCAGCACAGACGATGGTGAGACCGGGGAGATCGACGTCATATTTTTTGTGATGATAGACGGACAAGACGCGGACGGCAGGGGCAGAGAACGTCGTGTATGCGAACGGTGTACCCGACACGTCGACAATGGTAAGCGTATGGAGGTTCGGGAGATAGATTGGCTTGAACAGACGGGGGTCGTTGCCCTCGACGAGCGCAAGCCGTAACCTCTCGAGGTTGGGCATCTTCTCAAACTGTTGCTGCCAAAGAACATCGATGGGGATCGGGGATGAGGGATTGACGTGCGCGAGGTCGAGCACACGGCAGGATTTAAAACCGACCAGATTCCACGGGGGATTCTCCATCGGCTCACCGACGTCCGAGATGACCAGATGAGAGAGTGCCGGTACCAGTGGGGAGAGTAGCCTGAATAAGTTGGTCAAGGGGCTGTACCATGTATCAGCTTCGCTCCTAGAATATGGGTGGAAACGGAGATGAAGGCGTTGGAGGGTTGGCGCAACGACATGCAGCAGATCGCAGTGAGTTGGCTCCTCAATGTTCCACTCGAGATACCGGATGGCTGGAAAGAGTGGCTGGTTTTGACTGTAGCGTGCCAGTTGGTTCCAGAATGGTTGTGGATAGATGATATCGCCACCAGGTCCGTCCGAGTCGTAGAAGTCCCATACACTCTCAAATCCATCCAAGTCTACCCCACTGGCAATGACACGCACAAACGCAGCATAGTACTGGAAGCGTTTCCATGCTTCTTGTTCCAGAGACCAGCCATCTTCCTATCATGCAAAATGCCACAAAATAGTAAGAAACCGTGCCATTTCCTTCAACGAAAGACAAAGCGCGACGGTAGTAGCCTCACCACCGACGTTACTTACATTCAATTCGGACCCATCACTTCCACAGATGCAGCCCCAGGAGCTGACTGAGAGACCAAGAACCTCCAGGAACGGGTATGGCGATGGCAGCCTTGACCAAAGGTGGCGTGCGGCGGGTTCGTGGAATGTTTTACAAACGCGAGTACATTGAGCTAGAGCTTTGGCACCATCCCAGTCATCCCTGAAGAGATCGTCTTCCTGTGGGGGACGTAGATATAGGAACACCTCGTGGAGAATGTCGAGATTATACAGCAATCGGTGCGCCGGCATTGAGAATCAATATGGTAGAGGAGGAAGGAGAACACGAGAATCAGACTAAGCGCCTTTCATCGGCTCCTCCTTAAGCTTACATACACCACGGCCTTTCGTAACTTAGACTACAACCACTTACATGTCTCCTCTGATTGCGAGTCTCGTAGTGCCGGCCATCGGACTTCGCTTCCGATTTGTACAACACTTAATCAGACAAACCAATCTCGGCGCACATAACATTCGAAGAAACACTTAAAGAATCCTCCGTCTCAAATGCTCGTGTCTCCAATGCAAACTTGCGCGTGGGCTGCAAAGGGTTCAACGACACCCACGAGCTTCAAAATTTCCTACTCACTGCTCAAATTACAACTGAATGTCTCTCGTATGATGGGTTACACCACGGGAGGATAACATGTAATTTCATGGTACGCTCTCAGTTCACAACTTCGCGCAGAGGGGTATGGCGGGAATGCTGCATGTGGTACGTTTCGTCATGGTCGTCTGCATCATTGCATGAAGAGAGGACATGAAGACACCCGGTCAGGCCATTGTTCCCTGTCACTCTGCCTTTCTCCTTACCCCCGATCGTTCATGGATTGTGTTGATCGCATATAGATGTCTCATCTCGCCAATTACGAGTGATCCCTACCGTGTATGATATGCAGTTTTTCTTCTATGCGTTCAAGGCCGGAAATGCATCTCGATAGGGATCGCCGATGTCTGCATGAACTCGGTTGCCGGGGCTTTACAGCCAGCTTTGCGCTCGTTGCGTCCTGAATGCATTTGCCCCAGCTAGACGAAGTAAGAATTACTACTTCAGTTATTTCGCTGCACGCTTCATGATTTCAGGGTAAAAAAAGGCAGGAGAACGTTCACGTTGATAGTTAGCTTCGACGATACGACAAGTTTGAAGTTCAGTCACCGGCCTCTCCTTGTAATAGGGCGTGAAGACGTTGACTAGCACGGTGTATATCACGCCGTCTCAACTGTCGACATCACCTCGCTTTGAACCTATCGTAGCGGCCGACTAGGCCGCTGAAAACCCTCACTAGGGGCCCTTTCGCACTCTCCCAACATCTCTTATAATGAAAAATGTCACATTGCAGGTCGAGTATACATCATTGAGTATAACGTCCTAAGTGCAGGACACTGCATTTCTTCGTACACACTCCTTCATCGAGGCCAGGCTCTGCTTTCCACCGAATAACCTCCCCATCGAGTGATACGTTCACGGGCAGAACGTGATCGTGTAGTCCGCGTTGAGGCCTGAGTCGCATTTCCAGAGCGCGGTCCCGCTGGACTCGTCGTAAGCGTATGCGTACGCGTTCGGGCACTGGCTCTCTGATAGTATGAAGCGATGTGTATCAGAATCGACTTCAAGAGAATGAGACCGGGGGCACGCACTGAAGTAGTCGTAGTCCTGGACGCCAGAGGGCGGGCACTGATCGGGGGTGCTGAAGGTGCCCGTGCAGCAGTTCGGGTTGTTCGCTGTATACAGCTGTCAGAGGGATGCGTGGAAGTGCAGAATGAAGAGAGGACGTACTCGGGTCGCCGAGTCCGGCGGCGCAGGCACTCTTGCAGCCGACAATGTTACCACTCGAATCCTTGGGACCGATGAGCTCAGTGGGGCCTGTGAGAGTCATAGTGAGTAAAGGTACGTTTCAGAAGTGATATAGCGTACAGTTGGGGTTGAGGTCGACAGGGCAGCTAGGGACGCCGCAGCCTTGGTTGTTATCGACCGTCATTGGAAGGTTGAACCCATCCACGACGGACACTGTAAGACGCATGAGTATGCTAAATCAAGGGGTTGTGATAGTGGACCCTACATACCATCGTAGAAGTCCTGGTTTCCATCACCCTGGAAGGTGAACTCGGCGACAGTCACGGGAGGGACACCCTAAGTAACATAAATCGTCAGCAGGATCTCAAGCATAAGATCGGAAGATCCAACGTACCGTGCCTGTATGCGGATCGCATTCGAGCCCGCCATTGCAACCACCGTCGAGGCAAGAGTTCGGGCCAGGGTTGGTGCTGAAGTCGCAGTTGCGGCGGCCCTGGAAAGACTTCGTGAGCCGAAGATCCAGATAGGCGGATCGACCTGACGGACTCACCCAGATACGGCCAGCTTTCCAGTTGTCGGGTACAGAGAAAGTGACTGTCTGACCGGCATCCTGTTCCCAACTACGCAGAGAGCAAATGTTAATCACCGAGAATAACTATGGGATGGTAAGAACCTACCCGGTGGCTTGGTCGGGCACCGCTGAGCCTACGTTGAGGTCAGTGAAGAGCTAAAGAAGTATCAGAGGTTGCTATATGCGGGCGTGCGCAGCGAGGAAGACGTACAGCGGGCCTGGACAGGTACGATCATGAGCTCGGGACCAAGACAGAAATACTCTAAGAACGTACCAGATAGTGAACGAGCATTTGTTGGTGACGGTGAATGTCCGCGCAGCCACACTAGTAGCGAAAGTCAGGGCAACAGCGCTGGCGAAGGTCTTCATAGTGTCGTCCGAGCTGAGAGTGGTGCTGAAAGCGGTAGGAGAACTGCAAGAGTCCGTTGGAGTCTGACCCTAAACTCGACCTCCTTTTGTACGCCGACGAGCGGCGTTCCCCCAGTAGGTGGTAAGACGTTGCTTGGCCACGCGCCTCTCCTACGCACAGCTCGCAGCGCGCAGAGACGTCGCCAGACCACACGTCGTCCTCATCGCGCATCACCTTCCACACCACCTTAGCGATGATACAAAGATGGCTTGGGAATGGACGCCGCCGCTCCTCCGTCGCATGATCCGCCTGCGCATTCTGCATATGCCGCCGCCGACTCGGCGGATGGAAGTGTCGCGCGCCGCTCCAGCTGACGGCGATGACGTCTCGTGGGCATAGGAGGGTGCGCAGGGTTGTTACGCTGGGAAGATGCGGGGGAGATACAGGTGCGGTCATTGGTGGCGAGACAGAGCTGGGCTCCTCACGGACTGAGGGAGAGGCCGAGCACCCGTCCCGCGTGGGCTCGATCGGCGAAGCCTACTGCGATTATCCGTGTCTCCGCACGACGCACGTGCAATGCTGTCTTCTCGGCTGCGCAATGCCTCGGTAATTCTTCCGAAGAGCGCGTGAGCTGGCCATGTCCTAATAGCAGCGCTGGTGGTGGTGGGATCATCGGAGCATCTTGAAGTCCCGGAGGCGACATTCGTGCATGATGTAGTAGGTGGGGTATCAAGGAAGGATATCCATTGGATATAGCGCGAAGTCTTGTGGGCGTGCGTGTCCGCTTTCCTAGGTCATACGGCGCCATCCAGAGAATTGAATGATAAAATAGGCGGGTTTGCTTGATGGGCGGAAAGCCTTCTGGACTCTAAATTATTCAAAAGTTAGTAATGCATCTCTGCAAACAAATATTCTCGACGGCTGAGCCGGAGAAGGCAAATCACGGCGGACAGCGCAGTTTGAAGGTCTGCGCACTGAGCATAACACTGAAATCAGCTGATAGAAGTGCGGCAACTCACATGTATGGAAGAGTGGAGCAAGTGCGATGAGGTCTCTTGTGGCCTGCTGCAAGCCTCTGTCGGCCGTTTCCCAGACGTCGGGAGGCCGCGCCGAAGTCTCGCCCAGGATATGCAGAGGAGATTCGGCGTCTGGAGTTCGATACGGAGTACTCAGTGGCCACTAGCAACAGCGACTCCTGCGAGGACCATGCAGCTAGCGATCGTCGTGGCTTGGGTAGTGGGGCGATTGCATGTGGCAGAGACGTCAGGCGACCGTGGCGTTGTCGAGTGGCGGCGAATCCACACGCGGTGCAGAGCTAGGCTCTAGCCTTCACGCAACGAGATGGTTGTTTGATGATGGCGGTGAGTAGACGAGTTGTTATGGGATCGAAGAGCAACAAGTTGGTCGACTTGTTCAGGCTCCGGCGCCGCAGCGATCGCTTCCCACGCTCGCAACCGAGCCTGCGATCGCCCGCGCCACCGGCTTGGGTCTTGTCCGGAGCGCTCAAGGCAGCAAGGGGCGGCGTGCCTACGCCTCTTTACGCGTACCTTGCACGCGCTCGCAAACTCATTACATTCACCGGTAAGCATAAAATTGGTATTCCATAATTGTACGCCCTCTCAACCCTGCTGGGAACAGAGAGCCGTAAGATGGTGTTATGGAGAACATCGGTCATCACTATCATCATATCCATTCGATCGCTTCGTCGCCGGTCGATGGGTCCGCATGCTCGCACACACGATGCACGCATTCACGGGCAGAAGGTGATCGTGTAGTCGGCGTTTTTGCCGGAAGGACACTGGAAGAGCGCGCCGCTCTTCTCGTCGTACGCGTACACGTACGAATGCGGGCAGGCCTTCTCTAGCGATCGCGGAGGGTCTGTCAGCACCCCATGTAATAGTCGAGGCTGAGAAAAACACGCACTGAAGAAGTCGTAGTGGTTCACGCCGGAGGGCGGGCACGTAGCTGCCGTGTTGTGACTGCCGGTGCAGCAGTTCGGGCTGTTGCCTGATGTGAGAAACGCGTAGGCAAGCGTCATCAGTTTCAAGTTTGCGTTTGCGCAGAGTGTCGTAGTAGGCTCACTATGGTCACCCTTCTCCGCGTCGCAAGCGCTGTTGCAGCCAACGACCTTGCCAGACGGGTCCGTCGGACCTTTCAAGTCGTTGGGGCCTAGATGAACGGGCAAGTCAGAGGAGCCGCCTAGCCGAAAAAAAACAACAAACGACTTAAGACAACTTACAGCTAGGGTTCAGATCCACAGGGCAGCTGGGCACGCCGCATCCTTGGTTGTTGTCAATCTTCATCGGGATGTTGAAACCGTCTACAATGGAGACTACAGGAGGTGGCGGGATCAGCGTGAAATGAATATGGGATGTGTAGGGCTAAAGGGATGTACCATCGTAGAAGTCCTGGTTGCCATCGCCTTGAAGGGTGAACTCGGCGAGGGTTGCCGGCGGGACGCCCTGGACGATCGCGGAAACGGCGGGTTAGGAAAGTCTCCTTAATCTGACGAGTGGAAGGCTTACGGTTCCGTCGCCGGCCTCACACTCAAGGCCTCCCTTGCAGCCTCCGTCGAGGCAGGAGTTAGGCCCAGGGTTCTTGCTGAAGTCGCAGTTACGGCGACCCTAGACATAAGGAATTAAGCTGGGTGCTTTGAAGGAAAGTGGGGAGTTCTGTCGACTTACCCAGATGCGGCCAGATTTCCAGTTATCGGGAACGGAGAAGGAGACTTTCTGCTTGGAGTTCTGAACCCAGCCCGTGGCGTGGTCTGGCTTAGATGGGCTCTTGGGGTCGGTGAAGATCTATCAGGGCGTAAACAAATGTTTGAAAGACAAAATGTGAGAAGCGCATACAGCAGGCCTGCATTGATGAGAAACGCTTAGCAAGGGTTGGTAGAGATTGCAACGACATGGACACTCACCAAACAGTGTACGGGCAGTTGTTCACGACCGTGAAGGTACGAGCAGCAGCCCCAGCCACAAAAGTGAGGGCGAAAGCGGCAGAGATCGTCTTCATATTGGCAACTGGCTTCGAGTTTGAGTGAGTTTAGGGATGTTGGGTGGATGAGAGAACGGATTCTACTGGGGTTCACCATCGAGCAGCTTGTGGTCTTTTATGCGAATCCTGGGCGAGCACAGACGCTGTTAGCGTACAACCATGACCTAGCCAGTCTTCAGCAGAAACATAGCACACACCTCATTCGGGAGTCTGAGTCACGGGCGAGTCGCCCGGTCTTCACGTTCTACCCCACTATGGCCAACCCTAAGACAAGCCGTTGGAGTTGGTTACTGGCACGGAAATCACCAGACAGTGCTTTCTCCGACTACCCCGTGAATCTTCGGAGGTTCACAACAGAATTGGCTGTGGCTAATGTTGCGAGTATGACGTCGAACGGGTCGCACGAGCCCGCCGCATACTCCCTATATGGACAAGAGCGCGAACGGAGGTGCGGCCCGCAATGCTAGCGAACACTGCACGAGCCCTTCCCAGTGTCGTGCTATGCGAGCTGCGCGACGCCAAAACGAGCGCGGTGTGATAAATTGAGGCTAGCCCAGCACTGACGTTTTGCTACTCGGCTGGGCTCTCCATCGGGATTTCGGGCCTTCGTAGGAGGTCGTGCCGGGCGCGCAATGGAGGACGGGATGAACCGTACTCCACTTGCAAGTTGATTCCGACCCCGGCGGGGATTGTCGAGGAGACGGATCCGGTACGGCCGGTGGAGCCCAGCGGGCAAGAGACCGCTCGTGGCTGTGTATTTGTGGAGAGGCTAGAACACAACACTCCTTTTAGGCTGTGTGGTTTGAAAGTGAGCTACACTATGGCACGAGGCTATGAGCGTGGTCGCTCATCAGCGAGTTGTCGAAGAAGCATATGTGACGACATTATGATAAATCTGTGCCCGGTTTGGAGTTAGCAGTCAGAAACGCATCAAGCTCCAAGCGGAACGAACTCACGGCGCGAGGAAGAAATCAGTAGGCTGTCACGCCTGACATTCAAACAGTTCGCGTGCAGTGTTTTGGGTTTGACTGCTCGCCACAGATGCTTGGCGGCGCTTGCTTTGGCGTCACCCGCCACGCCCGGAGTAATGCTGACTAGGACTGGCGGACTTTGCGAATCCATCGTTCGTCGAGCGGCGAGCGATTAGTATATCGATGACGATGACCTGAGCGAAGAGCCTGAGTGCCCATCGCGCATTCTAGGCAGTCTTTTACATGAACTGTGCTGATATTGTGAGGAATTTGGTTCACCTGCGCGTCACAGGTGGTGCAGCTTTCACTGAGACATGATGGTGGTCGTGTTTATGGGTATGGGCGCCAACCCAGCTAGCAAAGACTCGGCCCTCGGGCCGCTCAAACGGGCCGTTCTCGGAATCTGCCGTTCTTAGTCCTCAACTTGTTCCCGAAGCAACGTCCCGGCTCCGATGCGCCGGCTGAGACTGGTTTGCCACAGTGAAACGCACTGCTTATTGTCGGAGAGGCTTGATACACCCGAGCTGCAACTTGAACTCCATACGATCTAAGAATGAGAATGGCCAAAACCGTTTGATACGAGACTGCCAAAGGCAAGAAATATCGCATTCCGTGATTGTACTACCAGTGTAGAGTGTACACTATCTTAGCCTCGCGAGAAGGAATAGACAGTGTAGGGTGCTATAGGTCACTGGGAACTACCCAATTATCAACTCCAAGCTGACACATTCTCACTCCATGACCGATAGTTCCACTCGCTTCTTCCCGTTCGCCGTATCCATATACTCGTGGTCCGCTGTCGGTGTACACGTTCACGGGCAGAAGGTGACCGTGTAGTCGGCGTTCTTGCTGGAAGGGCACGTGAAGAGCGCGCCGCTTTTCTCGTCGTACGCGTACACGTACGCGTGCGGGCAAGCGTTCTCTGCGAAGACATCGCCGGAGTGACCTTCGTCAGCGTCTCGAGTGCCGGCAAAGCGGCTGAAGAATACGCACTGAAGAAGCTGTAGCGGTTCACTCCAGAGGGCGGGCAAGTCGCCGCGGTGTTGTGGCTGCCGGTGCAGCAGTTGGGGCTGTTACCTGGTGAGGAGAGGCGCGGTCGGCGTGTCATCAGAATCGGAGACGTCGTGAACGTTTCACAATCAACTTACTGTGATCGCCTTTCTCAGCGTTGCAGGCGCTGTTGCAGCCAACGACCTTGCCAGAGGGGTCCGTCGGACCCTTGAGGTCGCTCGGACCTGTGGCAAAGTCGTCGTGTCAAAAAGACTTTGAAGAGGTCAAGGGAATGTGGGGACGACACGGACAGGTAGGGTTCACATCGACAGGGCAGCTCGGCACGCCGCAACCCTGGTTGTTGTCGATCTTCATGGGAATGTTGAAGCCGTCCACGATAGACACTAGAAAAAGTAGATCAATCAGTGTGAAGCGGGAGGCGAGATGAAGAAGAGGGACGCACCGTCGTAGAAGTCCTGGTTACCATCGCCTTGGAGGGTGAACTCGGCGAGCGTCGCTGGCGGGACACCCTGTGCCACAACGAGAAGGACTGGTCAGATATTTCACCCGCTGGAATTGCGACGAGATAGCTTACGGTGCCGTCACCGGCCTCGCACTCAAGACCGCCCTTGCAGCCTCCGTCGAGGCAAGAGTTGGGCCCGGGGTTCTGGCTGAAGTCGCAGTTACGACGGCCCTAAATGAAACAAGTGATGAGTCCGAGATCCCGGGAGAAACCGGAAAAATACTGCATACCCAGATGCGGCCAGACTTCCAGTTGTTGGGGACTGAGAAGGAAACCTTCTGCTTGGAGTTCTGGACCCAGCCGGTGGCCTGGCTCGGCTTTGAGGGGCTGCTCGGGTCGGTGAAGAGCTAGTAGTAGAAGGTAAGCTGATATTGTGTTGAAGGGCTAGAGCCTAAGACGTACAGCAGGCCTGAGAAGAATAGTTACTATCAGTAACAACTCGGGGTGTGTGTAAAACATCGGTCCTCACCAAATCGTGTAGGGGCAGTTGTTCACAACCGTGACGGTACGCGCTGCCGCGCTAGCAACCAAAGTGAAAGCAAATACAGCAGAGATGGTCTTCATGTTGGAGATTCGAGTCGAATAGTAGAAGTGGTAGCTGTGCGTGAAACAGTGAGGTCCGCTGAGGTTTACCGGAGACCTTTCCTAGGTCTTATATACAGGAGGCGTAAGGCAATAGACGCGGCCCGTGGCTGATTTTGAACGGGTCAGCCTCCAGACACAGCGCGTAGCGTATTCCTGCGACGTAGCACGTACGTTTCATGTTAGAGCCTAAGTCGAGGGCGACTCGCCCAGCTATCGGTTCCACCCCATCTTCGTCACTAGACGAGTCTTCGGAGACATCAGCCGGCGCACAGTCACTAGCATAGCCTTCGCTATCCACTCCGGTCGACCCTTGGAGGCTAACAACGAAGTCAGCTGCGGCAAATAGAGCGCACATGACGTCGAGGGACCCTTCGAGCATGCCCCATATGCGGCCAAGGATGCAAACGAAGGCGCGATCCATGGTGGCTAGCGAATACTCCGACTGCCTTCCCGGGAATTGCGCTGGGTGCCGCCACGCGTTTCGCCGGAACGGAGCGCGGGGTGATTGATCCCGAGCCGGGGGTTCTCTAGGCGTCCCACCGCCCACTTCGCACTTCGCGACCCCGGACTTTCATGGAAGACTATGCCGGACGCGCCATAGACTTCGATTCAAGCCGTGCTCCACCTCTAGACGGACTCCGAGCTCGGCGGGGAATACTGCGAAGTGATGAGTGCAGTGTGGCCGGTGGAGTATCCTGTGTAGGCGACTCTGCTGCAGTGCACCCGCGGAGAGATTGGAATGCAGGACTGGACTAGATCGCTCCGCGAGTCGTGCCAAGACACTGGGAGGGTTCGAGTACTGGCCTCTTGACAGGTGAGCGGAGGGACTTATATCATGACAGGCTGTGCCATACAGGACCCAGGAAAGTCAGAGTCAATCATGGCAGACTGAGCTCCATGAAGACTCACAAGGCGGTTGAGGCGTACATTGTCACAACTTGTATCTGAGCACACTATGGCCCTCTTCTTTGAAATGAACCCCCACCATTGCAGCCGGTGTTAGAGGTCCTGAGATTGTCGTCCGCCCCCGGGCTGTTACCGAGGCCCACTGGAATCCCACAGAAGAACCCATATGTACGACTTGAACTGTTGTCGTGAGCACCCGTCCTAACGAGCAGCTGGGTTTGTTCTTTGTCCATAGCGGTGATTGGTGAATGGACGACGAAGAACGGTGCAGTTGAACTGCCTCTCGGACATGGCGCCCCGGGCGGTTGTGTTCATGATGTCGCCTGGCACGAAGCATCGTCATGGGCGCCAACCGCAACGGCACTCAGATGGCCGGAAGCCGGATTTCCCACGGATACTATGGTACATTTCCGAAAACCCGCCGCTACTAACATCGCTACTACTTCAAGTACAAGGTAGTTGAATGAGTTCACATTAATGAGACCCCGAGTCCCCCCGGCCCTTAGAAATGGGCCCATCAATTCTCATGCGTACAGGCCTACAGGGACAGGAATACTAATTTGCACATCCAAACTCCAACATCCAACCCTGATATGTCATTCCAGCCAAACATCAGAGAACATACTACTGAAACACATCATATTCGACGTATCCTAGCGAATCCTTTCGCTTCTCATCCAGCTTTCTTGGCAGTACTGTTAGCAGATCGACGCCCGAGAGACAGTGGCGTTATGAGACCGTTATTTTGGACTTCACGGGCAGAACGTGATGGTGTAGTCGGCCGCGAGGCCGGAGTCGCACGTCCAGAGCGCGGTCCCGCTCGGTTCATCGAACGCATAAGCGTACGAGTTAGGGCAATTACCCTCTACAGTTGCGAACAAACATCAAGTCAGCAAACGCCCCAGAGTAAATGCGAGGGGCACGGACTGAAGTAGCTGTAGTCTTGAACACCAGACGGCGGGCACGTCTCCCTGGTGTTGTGGGTTCCGGTGCAGCAGTTCGGGTTGTTCACTAAGCCGGAGAAGTTTAGAACATCAATATGGGCGAAGTCACCCGAAGCAAAAGCAATGACACATACCCGGGTCTCCGAGACCGGCCACGCAAGCGCTCTTGCAGCCGACAGGGAAGCCGGTCGAGTCGAATGGGCCTTTGAGTTCGGCCGGGCCTAGAGGGGTATATGACCGATCAGCGCCGCAGCCTATGGGCCCGGTGAGATGGCGAGAAGCACATACAGTTCGGACCCAGGTCCACGGGGCAGTCGGCGACGCCGCAACCTTTGTTGTTGTTGATCCGCATCGGAAGGTTGTAGCCGTCAACGAGGGAGACTAAGCGTATTACGCGTGAGCAGTTGTCACGTCGTCGAGTGGCAGGAGGATGAGATCATACCGTCGTAGAAGTCTTTGTTTCCGTCACCCTGGAGCGTGAATTCTGCCACTGTAGCGGGCGGAACACCCTACGGCGCATGGAAGGCGGGAGTGGCATGAGCCATCACAACGTGGAATGGTATCCACGATGGGACGTACCGTACCCGTGTGCGAGTCGCACAAAAGGCCGCCATTACAGCCGCCATCAAGGCAAGAGTTAGGTCCTGGGTTCACGCTGAAGTCGCAGTCGCGACGGGCCTAGCGAGTATCAGACGTGAGCATAAGGGAGGGCCGGGTGCGGCACCATGCACGACTGTGCTCACCCAGATCCGCCCGGCCTTCCAGTTGTTGGGCACAGAGAACGAGACGGTCTGGAACGCGTTCTGTACCCACCTGCGTAGAGCGTGTGACGTCAATAAGGAGCATCGTTCGCACGCCTGACTAGACTTACCCCGTGGGCTGGTTAGGAACCGCGTTGCCCACGTTGAGGTCTGTGAAAAGCTGTGGCGGTGTCAGCAACAACAGCATTTGTCCTCACATCCTGAGAACATACGGCGGGCCTGGATATATTCGTCATAGGTCAGTGACAGGTGCTTTGAAGAGGCGTGAGCCGTCCCGCAGAGACTCACCAGATGGTGAACGGGCACTGGTTGAACACAGTGAACGTCCTAGCGGCCGACCCGGTGGCGAACGCAAGTGCAACGGCAACGGCAACCTGCTTCATAGCGAGTAGCTTGTAGAGAACTTGAGCGTGAATCGGTGGTCTCGACAGTGGGAGATGAACCAGGTTCACTGACGGTCCCAGCCCGGATTTCTTCGTCTTTTGTACTCGGCGGTGGCTTCGTCCTTTCGCGCTACGAGAACCATACTCTCGCCGGACGCCCTAAGCCAGCGCGCGCATGACCGCCTCTGCGCTCACGCACGGCACTGGAACGCATGGTCACGAGCGCGAAATGAGGCTCGGCCGCTGCTTCTGGCCAGCATTTTCGCTACCGCCTGCCGTTTGGGAAGGGCCGGTGCTCACGTTGCCGCCTCCGAAGGACACATTCAGCTGGTCCGCCGGGGCTGACAGCTGTTCCTTGGCAGATGTGACGTAGCCGCGCGGCTGAGGAGAAGGGCCTAGAGAAGTGGAGGCCGAGAGCACGGGGACCTTCGAAAGGATGGACGCGGAGGGCCGTGGGTGGCGGCGGTGGCGGTGGCAGCAGTGGCGAATGCAACTTTCGGCAGATGCAGAAGGAAGTCAAACCTTCCCATGGTGGCATCATGCGTCGCCGAGACGGCCATACGTCTGGTCTACGTTCCCGGCTGCGCGGATGCATTCGACAAGCCCGGACTGGGGCGCGTGGCCTAGATCGTGGGAGGCACGCGGCGATTGTTGACATCCCGTACTGATCCCGTGGATCGGAGTATCCTTGGAGTAGGTGAACAGGCTGTACGGTCGTCGAGGTGTCGATAAAGCCCCCGGGTTGCGTAGAAGTTCGAGTATGAGGATTCTTCTAGGGTAAGACACTAAGGTGTTGGTAAACGTGATTAGAATCGACCTTCATGTAGAAAAATGAGGTTAGACGCACCGTAAAGCTTGTGTCACGGCTACCCCTTTGACGCACAACGAAAGTGACATCGGCATAGGAGCGGGAACCCTACATGACTGGACTTCGATCCTTCTTCTCGGCTACGATCATCATAGGAGGTGAAGTTACTAATGCCGGTTCTGTAGAAAGATGTGCGCACCACTCATATGTGATAGACCGACCAGCGTGTGCACGTTTGCGAGCGGCGTGCACACCGGAAAGCGCCACAGAGGATTCGATTTTTGGCATAACCCCGAGCGCTGACGTCTACCGATGCCCGCATTACTGATCGAGAAGCATTGACATTAATGAGGGAGACGCTAGTGATGTTCTAAGGTGAAAGCATAAGCCAGACGTCGTTTGGAAAGCCCGGGACAAAGCATCAGCGGAAAGGAGACTCCGAGTCAGCGATGGTAGCCATTTCAAAGGATGCGAGAAAGCCAAGAGCTCGCCGGACAGCGAGCTCGAACAGCGGCACTGCCTGACATCAACTTTCCCACGGTCCTCAGTACACTCACCGTTGTTAGCTTGACTGATGGGATAGCCAAAGGCCGGACGGCGCATGGCCGCTGTAAACAGTGCCGTATGCACGTCTCTGCTCATATGGTCATGATGCGAACTGCCGTAGGGTGTCACATCATTGTCCACTTCACAGCCGGAGAATGCTGAACTGCAGACCGAAAACCCTATTCAGCCCCATTGGACGCGGATAATGCAATTATTCCCCACCTGACCCGCCTTGAAGAACGCCATTGGGTTTACGAGTAGAAGGCTGGCAACAACCCGCACCCCATAACGCTAACGGAGTTCGGCAAAAGTACATTCAATTGACCACGAATAGACAACATCGAACATGGGCCCCAAAAACTAGATTTGTGAAGAATAGATTCTGATGCAGAGGGAAGGCCGCTTTCACGGGCAGAAGGTGATCGTATAGTCGGCCGCAAGGCCGGAGTCGCACGTCCACAAGGCGGTGCCGCTGGACTCGTCATACGCATACGCGTACGAGTTGGGGCAGTTGCCCTCTGCACATTCTCAGTCAGCACTGGACTCTCCCTTGATGAGCGCATGAAAACACGTACTGAAATAGCTGTAGTACTGCACGCCGGACGGGGGGCAAGTCGCGGCAGTGTTGTGCGATCCCGTGCAGCAGTTCGGGCTGTTGGAGGGGTCGCCAAGCCCAGCCTCGCATGCGCTCTTGCAGCCGACAGGGAAGCCGGAAGAGTCGAACGGGCCGATGAGGGCCGATGGGCCTAGAATCAGCACGATTGATCAGCGTCACCCATGCATCAGGTGAGAAGGGAGGTCATGCGTACAGTTAGGGCCAAGGTCGACGGGGCAGTCGGCAACACCGCAGCCTTTGTTGTTGTTGATACGGAGAGGCAGGTTGTAGCCGTCGACGAGCGAGACTGAATAAGCGTTACAACGATTCAGTGCTGGGATAAAGAAGGTCATTAATTGAAGACGGACCATCGTAGAAGTCTTGGTTGCCATCGCCTTGGAACGTGAATTCAGCCACCGTTGCCGGAGGAACACCCTGGAGGCATCCTCTCAGTATGAAACGCATCAGCAGAGTTCCGGCAGGCATACCGTGCCGGTATGGGGGTCACACTCAAGACCACCGTTGCAGCCACCATCCAGGCAGGAGTTGGGGCCCGGGTTCGTGCTGAAGTCGCAGTCCCGACGACCCTGTCCGGTGAGAAGCATGAGCGTGATGTACCATCAGTAGAGGGACGCCCTCCTAAGCACTGACCCAAATTCGGCCGGCCTTCCAGTTATCCGGTACGGAAAACGACACCGCCTGATAAGCATTCTGTGCCCAGCTACACGTGGAACGAAATCGTTGTCAGAAGATGAAGATCGACGCGATCGGTGAAAGCAGACGAACCCGGTAGGGTAATTCGGCACCGCCGTCCCGACGTTAAGGTCGGTGAACATCTGAGATAAAATCGGTAAAATGATCAACGGAGTAAACAATGGGAGAGGCATACAGCGGGCCTGTAGAGCTTCAGCTAAGGGAACGAAAACAAGAGCAACGAGGGATACGTACCAAATAGTGAACGGGCAGTTGTTGTACACGGTGAACGTCCGGGCGGACGCAGTAGTCGCGAAAGCGAGAGCGGCGGCGACAATGGCGTTCTTCATGGCTACTCTCGGTGCTAAACACGAGCTGAGAGGTGGGCAAGAGGTAGAGGATTCAAGATCCACTGCAGGCTGTCCATGACCGTCTTCCTGTATTTATACCCTGCAGCAGCGAAGCTTCAGAAGCCTAGAGTGACTAGGCCGCCTTGAGCCTGAACGTACTTCGCTGGACTTCCCCCGGACGAACCGAGCTGTTGAGTTCAGGAACGCGTGGTCATCCTGCTTCGCAACCTGCAGGCTTGCGTTAACGTGATTGCCGACATATGACCGCCGACTTTTTTCCCGCTAGACGGATCATGAGCTTTCGGAAGATCGACCGTTCACAAACTTCGGCGAAGGGCCGTTTTGAGAGATGTGATGTTGCGCGCGCAACGTAACCAAGGGGTCGGCCGAATGAGGGCGTCCCTAGCGCAATGACCGCGTGGTGCGAGAGCTAAGCAAACAAATAGAAGAAGCATGTGAGGCCATCTACGCAGGTAGGTAATGCTGAGGCGACCATACCAAGCGCTGCTGCGGCCGCCGCCCGTGACCAGGTCGGGCTCGTCCGCGCTTGTTGGCGTCAAGGTAAGCCTGGTCATTACTTGGTGTGATCCGCGTTGTGCATCCCCCCGGTACCGCCTTGGATACGCGTGACCCATGTGCAGCATGCCGTCGATCTCAAGAGTCTGGACCATGAGACCAGCAGTATGTGCTCGTGATAAGCGGGACGGCTTCTAGCCCATTTGATTGTGGTGCGCTTTGTACGGTCCGACGTTCGCGGCCGAAAATGGTAACAACGGGGTTCGAGCGCATGTGGTTTGCTGCGAGGTGCTGAAAATATCGCGAGAACGGAGAAGACATTCTAAAATCTTGGAGCAACAAGTCAACAAAGCTCTATCGCGTACAGGAACGAGCTGCACCAACCTGCACCAACCCCGAGTCAGGCTTCAACGGTGAACAAGCACATGCCGGCACAGTGGTGGTGAAAGACGAGTCCTCCATTGGATAGAACTTCTTTCGCTCGCCATCGGGTTATCGTCAACCCAGTGTTTCGTCCAGTATATGCCTAATCGAGGGCCAATGGAGCATCTTGTTCATGCGGGTTCGACGCAGGTTCGGAATTGTCGCGGAGGAACAGCGAAGCAAATTATTCTGATTGTGCCAAGACTCACCTCTCAAGGCAGATGCCTAGAGTGCAGGCCCTCCCAAGCAAGACCAAACCAACAGCATGGCCTCTTATGTCTCCACAACATTAGGCTGAATCACCCCACCAACTCTGACAGCTTATTCCGAATGGATGGCAGCTCTGGTCACAATGTTGATCATGAAAGCTTCGACCAGCATGGATTGAGGGAAGTTGATTAACGAGAACAGATGTATTGATGTCGTAGGCATAGACGGCGGCGACGAGGAGAAGCGTCGGGAGATGGTGGGGCTGAGCTGCAGGTCCCTGTCGCCGCCAGAGCCTGAGAACGACACAGAGAGCTGGGGTGACCTCAAGTTGGTTCACGACGGCGTACGACGGTGCAAAGGACCGGAACCGCACCACGTGCCCACAGCCGAGGTGAAAGCTACTAGACGCCCGGGTATCATGGCCTCCGAGGTACCGGTCACCGGTGCCTTGTGGGGAAGAGTTGGGGATGCGGGGTATGTCTCACTTGTCTCACTTTCCTTTGCTCCGCCACCATCTCCTTGCATACTCATACACAGACTATCATGGATGCTCTTGGTGCGTGAAGCTGCTGAGTTACCCAAAATACGCGTTATAAACGGCTCGCTTTGTTTCTTCAGACTTCACGGCCCCTTCCCTCTTCGATGTCAAAGGCAAAGTCGGTACGGTTTCCTCCTAATTCTGCACGTATGCCAGTGCGGAAGTTGATGGTATCCTAGCTGTGATTACTGGCGGAGGCTCTGGAATAGGGAGTATGATTGCCTCGGCCTATGTACAGAACGGTGCCAAGGTTTACATCGCGTCTCGCAAGGAGAAGCAGCTCAAGGAGGCGAGTCGTCTACGCTGGTGGTTCACGCATACGCGTGTTGAGACGTACGGGCTGTGTAGATGTGCGACCTCCTTAACAAGAAGGGTCCAGGGAGCTGTCACTACTTTGTTGCCGACATAACCGTACGTCGTCTCTCCTCACCTGCCCCTCCCATATTCCTGAGCAAGAGTCGAACGTATTTTAGACGAAGGCTGGTTGCGACGCGCTAGCGAACTCGATCAAGGAGCGTGAATCTAAGATCCATATCCTTGTTAACAACTCCGGCGCGTCATGGGGTGCGCCGTTTGACAAGTAAGCCGTGTCTTCGATTGCGAACACATTTCTCCTGACCGAAGCCTGCATCATGTCAGTGTTCCGGAGAAGGACGGTTGGGATAAAATCCTCGCTCTCAACGTAAAGAGCATCTTCTATAGTACGTGATGCCGGTCTGACCTCTCACGTCTGCAAAGCTCATACTTCTCCAGTGACGGCGGCGTGAGTGTCAGTGGCTAGTAATTACACGGCCCAGCTCTGAGGTATCGCATATACAGCTTAACACCATTGCTCGCGAAGGACGCAACGAATTTCGATCCTGGCCGCGTCATCAACATCTCCTCGGTCGCAGGTTTTCTCTCCACCGCAACAGGTTCCAAGCTTGCAGGCAACGACAATGGCCTTTGGAGCTGTAAGTGTATTACCCGGCCCCTGTGCTAAGTGATGCAGCACTGACTTACCTCTATTCAGACGGTACGAGTAAAGCTGCGGCCAACCACCTCACTATACTCCTTTCTACGACCCTTGCGCCGAAGTTCATCACCGTGAACGCGATTTGCCCGGGGTAGGTTGCCATTTATAGGGCCAGTTTACGGCGTGTTCACGAACGTCACGGGAAACTGTCAGTGTCTTCCCATCAAAGATGACCGCATTCGGTCTCAAGCAGCACGGCGAGGAAGGACTCGCAGGCGGCAACCCGTTCGGTAAGCTCATACGCCTAGTTAATCTCAATCCGCTACTGACTCTCCGCCGTAGGGCGTATTGGCCACCCGAGGGATATGGCCGGAGTTGGTACGTGGCGTTCCGATATCTTCAAGGCACGGTGCTGACGTGTACTCCTCTCGAAGCTCTGTTCTTGGCTAGCCCGGCAGGAGCGTACGTCTCCGGGACGCACATTCTCCTCGACGGCGCCGACATGCACTCGCGCGTCAAGCCCTCGCTGTAGATGGTATACGTCGCACAGTTGCTGCGTGTAGCTGTAGTTGCCAGTGGGTAGTTATACGAATGGATTACACACTGTTATGTGCTGCAATGTATTCTTGTAGGTTTTGGTTTACATGACCGTGCCACCGCGGCTAATCGCGGAGGCATACGTAGCGAAACGTGTGCTCCAGACTCCTTCGAGTGATATCGTCCAACCAAACACTCTTACATGGTCAAGTAACGGAACGTCGTCAGCTGCGCATGTCGCACATGCGTGAATTGGCGAATAGAGCAACTCAGTTGATCATGCTGCCGTGTACGTGCAGCCAAGATACAATACATCCATCGAATGGGTATCCCAGGAGCAAGAAAACAATACGAAACGCTTCCAACAATAAGTCCGCTCACTTGCGCAACATAGGAACGTAGGCAGCGACCTTCCGCACGCTCTCCCTGAGCCGGCGCGCCGCGTCATCGAGCTGCTCCGCCTGCATGTCGCTCGGGAAGGGCGACTCATCGACTTGGCACACAGTCCCAGAGGGCGGGAGCGTCCCGTTCGCGAAGAACGCGCGCATGTGCCGCGTCGTGCATGCAGAAGGTAGTGCTAAAGAGCAGTGCTACGGGAAACGGTGTCTCGTCAGTGGCGTCAAAGCCTTCAGACGCAATGCGGACGTACCCCAGGTCCGTTCTGCACGAGAAGACCAGAGTTCTTCCCCATCGTCTTGTGGACCGCCTTGCCGTTTGCCAGAGACGTGACTGGGTCGAGCTGCCATCATGATTCCAACCCTCAGTCGTCCCTCCCACCAAGATGTGATAAGAAACGACAACCCACAGTGTTACTAACGATCAGAATGGGGTTCTCCAAGGTCTTATTCCACGGACCCAAGTACTTCTCCGGGGGGTTCACCGGCCAGAACTCGCACCCGCTGTCCGGCTCGTGCGTGACGACCGCGAGCACGAAGCGGCTCGCGTTCGCCATCCCGTGCAGCTGCGCATCGATGAACTCCTCCGGGGTCGGCGGCGGGAACGACCGCACGTCGTTGCAGGTCACGGCGGAGCGCTCGAGGTCGACGAGCTCCTTCTCGTTGACAGCGTTTAGAATTGTGGAGCCGTCGCCGGCCATGGCTTGTGCGAAGGCGGTGGCGAAGTCGGGCCAGCTGGTTGGGCTGACAAGCGCGTCGAGTTGAAAGTCTGCGGGTGAGAAGCATTAGTGTGGTTTGGGACGCTGGGAGGCTTGAAAACTGACAGCGCGCGCGAGCGACAGTGAGGATCCCGGGGGACGTTGCGTTGGGGACGGGGAGCGGAGACGCGTATAGTTCTTGCATGAATGCCTCTACGCGTGCCTTGATATCTGCTGGGTTTTCGCCCTCTTTCTGGGCGAGAGCGCAGTCGGAGGGCCCGGCCTACGCAATCAGGTCACAACGTCAGTACCTGGCTAGTGACCGACGAGAAAGTGCATACCTTCGCACAGCCCTCGAAAAGTAGGTCATATGCGCCCTCCGTCCCGCTCAACCAGTCGCCGCCGAACCACTTATACGGCGGGGTGTCTGCCCAACAAAGTCAATGAAAGTCTTGATCATAGCGTTTAAAGGCCTACTCACTCGCCCACACATCTGCGTCAACCATTCCGTCGATCGCGACGCGGCCGACACGCTCCGGGAACCTGTAAGTGACCAAACAATAAGCCTCATTTCCGCAAAGGTGAAAGAGTACTTACATGTTTACCAAGTACTGCCCCATCACCGTCCCGTACGACAAGCCATAGAAGTGGCTACATAGCAAGAGTTACCACAAAGACCTATCAGCCAGATACCTCGCGTATATCTTAGGTGAACACGTACATCAGGGCATCTTCTCCGTCCAGTAGCGTCGTAATGTAGTCGATGTCGCGCGCGACGGTGCTTGTGCCTGCATACCGGATCGTCTCGCCCATAGTCTGAGAGCAGATGGAAAACTGCGTCTTGAAGAGCGAGTTTGCGTCCCGTTGCGTCTCGATGAGGTGGTACCGGTTTCGGTCATCGCCGTAGTCGGTGCTGGAGTCATAGCCTCGGTCGATGACAGTGTTCTTGATGAACTCTTCGCGAGAGCCGGATTCGGGGAAGCACAACGTCGCGGGCCTGTAAGCAAGACGGCTCAGTCAGCCGCATCGTCAATGGGATCAACTGAAGGGATTATGGTGTACTCAGTCTGTCCGATGCCTCTAGGGTCGAAACCGATGATGTCATACTCTTCTCCAACCTATTCGAATGAGCACCGGTACCAGGGTAACGTCTATGCAAAGTTTACTGACCAATTGTTGCATGTACGGGCCCGCGTGAGTAGCCAAGGGGACCCCCGGCCCTCCAGGACCGCCCGGGTTGATGAACAAGCTACCTTTCCTCGGTCCTTTGGTCGCGTTGAAACGTCCCAGAGCGATCTTCGCCTTCCCCGCGCTCTCGTCAAAGTAGTCCAGCGGCACGCTACGCCATACCGTCAGCAAACGCTACCTGCACTGCTTGCTCAGAAAGCCACTCACATAGCATATCCACACTCCGCTCCGGGGGCCGCGTCCTTGTCTGCACATTTACCCCATACAACGTCTCCAATGCTCGCGTGCTCTAGCACGCTGACGCTCGGCTTCGCCGCAGAGCCTGAAGTGAACAGCTCCTCGAGAGCGCCTGCGCCACGCCGCGCGAGCTGCTCAACGTCAAAGACCGTGCAAGCCGTCAACGCAACGATGACGAGTGCATAGAGCATATAGCTCCGCCGACGCGGGCTGCTCTGCGCAAGTGGCGGAGCGCCGGACGCGTAGAGGCATCCGGATTGGGCGGCGTAGTACGCGGCCAAGACGTCCTTCTCCTGGACTTGAGGATACGGCACAGACATGATAGGTGCCAAGGACTGCTCCACTAGTTAAGAGGCCTAGAGAGCGAATACATGTCAGTATATGCGCATGCACGAAGCAGAAGCGTAGCCACGTACGAGACCAAACGCGCACTTCACGATCACGTTACTGGATACTGGCGGTGCTACGCGCCTCGTGGCAATATTGGATCCTGAAGCATCCATTAGACCTCTTGTGGAATGGTCGCGGGGTAGTATCGATGCCCATACCTCACACAATACGACTGTTGAGAGACGAATGGCGGTCGGAAGATGACTGCGATGCTCTGGGCAGATGGTGGTCGTCTCCAACGAAGGACACGCGCGTCCCAACCAGCTTCCATTTCTTGATCACCGTTGGCAGGAAGGCGCCCGTTCAACTTCTATATGTGGCGCTGTGAGTGTGGAGGCTGCAGCCACAATGGCACCGGCAACCTCATGTACATATCCACTCGCTGTCGCATCATAGCTATACGCCGATGAGAAGCATATCATTCCAAGTACATAACGTTACAAATAACCATCCCGATAACACAAGCACAAAACATGCAAGCACTGAGAGCAAAGTCTGTGAAACAGTCCAAAGCAGCCACAAGAGTGCACGGGAGCGACTAGAAGTCACCCAGGTCTATTTCGACGCTTTGAAGGATGCTTGCTTCGAAACTCATGGCACCGTTGGTCTTGAAAGGCGTACTTGAAGGAGATGCTGAGCGAGACGTTCCTTCACCGGTGCCCGGGGTCCCAGGTCTATGTATGTAACGCAAGGCGCAGGATCGACAGAACCAAGAGAACCAAGAGAGATGGCCGTGAAGAATGCAAGAGGAAACAGCGAGAGACGAGGAAAAGGCGCGATTGAAAGAGTTTGGTTGTCAACGAGCAATTCCAAAGCGTCGAGAACATTCACGGAAGAAATAAATGTACAAACCTTGAAGCGTCTGCACCCAAGATCCTCGCCTTCAGTCGCGCTGCCGCGTCCATAGGCCCCGGCGTCGCAGCCGTCGTGGGCGTTGCCGTCCCGGTACGCTGCTGTCGTTCCTGTCTCTTGCGCTCGAGTTGCGCCCGCTCAGCCTTGCGGACTTGCTCCGCATTCAGTCGCCGATTGCGCTCGTTCAGCCTCGCGAGGATGTCTGACGTCGACTCTGCCTGAGGTTGAGGTGTAGGGGCGTTCGCTGCGAGCTCAGCAAGCTGCTCGTCCAGGGCTGCGACCTCGGCATCATCTTGTCGCCGTTGTGCAAGGGTGCGGGCTTGTTGCAAGCGCGAGCGTTCTAGAGTGAGGTTTACTGGCCCGTGCTTCGAAGATTCGACAGCTTGTTTACGGGCAAGCATCGAGGCGATGTCGCTCTACGAGGGGATCAATTGGAGTCTTGACGTGAAAACGATATCCCCACCTCCGTCATGGGCTGCGTCACAAGCTTGACCATGTGGGCCGCTTTCTTCTCCACTTGCCTCTTATTAGGGAGAATCACCTTATCCGCTTCACACATGCGGACCAACCGGTCGTACTCGGTCTGTGAATTGTGCTCTAGCCCCATAAGCGCAGAGCACAATTACGTGGACACGCACCGGCGTGAAGGGACCGTTCGAGATCTTGTCCATGGGGAACCGGCGTGTGGACGAGCCATACTTCAACTCAATTTCTTGATTGAAAAGCTGATCGTTGATCTTGTACGGCTTGACGATGTGTGGCGACAGCTCTATGAGCGGGGTCAACGCTACATCTCACCCAGGTTCTAAGCGCAAACTCACCTTGAACCTCACAAATCCGGTATACATTTCCCTCACCCGGGGTCAAGAACCGTACCCAAGCACCTACGCGCGTATTTATTACTATGCAGGAGGATAGGAGATAAGTAATACACACCTTTGATATATTCCTCGAACCAAGGAGACATGCAGTGTTTGGCAATGACATCGCGAGTGAGTCGAACCTTGTTGAGGTCCTCCATGGAGATAGGGAGGTCTTCCTCTTGTGCCGGCTTGGCGAACAGGCGTCGGTCTCGTTCTTCTTCCTCATCATCCTTCGTGAACTGTCCATCCTCTTCCTCTTCGTCTGACATTTCCATATCCATTGGCGAAGACGAGCGGTCCCGCTTAGGTGAGTTTGTCCTCTTCCGTGGTGGTCAGATAATGCGTGGCCCCAACGCGGAAATGAGCGTACCTTTTTCTTCTCGTCCTTAGCCTTACGCCTCGCCTTGAGTTCATCCAGCTTCCTGCTCTTCTCCTTCGTCGCTCCCCGAACAGCGTGTTGCCCTGCGGCCAAATGTGAGAAAGTGGCTAGGACGGTGTGGAGGACACATACGTTTCGCAGCCGAAGACACATTGTCTTCACCCTGTCCACGGCCACTCTGCTGTTGCACCATCATCTCCAGCTGCCGCTTGTCCGTCAGTCGCTGCATCTCTTCCTGACGCTGGGCAAGAATATCTTCTCGTTGGAACTCGGGCATGGCCAGCAGCCTATGCAGAGGCACAACACGTGAGCCACCGCAATGTGAAACATAGGAGAGGTGGGACACTCACTTCGTGCGGTCTGCGTCGTCGATGAACTTGCCCTCGAGGGGATACGGGTTTGAGGGGTCCATGCCTTCCTCCTCGCTTTCGGGGCGGTTCTCTGCTTCAGACTCGCCCTCCGCGTCGGGGCTAGATATAGTGTAAACCAGAGCGAATAAACACCTTGACTTCGCGGAGGGAGAAGATGAAGAAGACGGGATAAAGCACGTACTCGGCCTTTCGCCGCTTTGAGGAACCGTTTTGCTGGCTGCGTTTTCTCTTCTTCTCCGTTGCACCCGCGAGCTCGAGAAGCTCGTCGTCGATGTCGCCTTCCCAGTCGGACATGATTCGTGAGAGTGTAGGTTGTGGTGAGTAGGAAGGGGAGAGAGAACAAGGCAAGATGAGATGCGGTTGAGAGGACAGACCGCCGCCGCATCGTCTGCGGTCCTTGCTTACAGCGGCAGACGCCGGGTCTAACCCTTTGGGAAATTTGCTTCTGGGCGCCTGACGTCCCTGGTGCAAATGCTGGGCGCTTGAGAAACCTCGTCCTCTGTTGCTCCCGTCCAGCCACCTCCGCGGCTGCCATGGTCGTGAGTAACATACAGAATACGCGCAGAAATAGTGCTTACCGCCGTGCTACAGAAAATATCCGTGCTCCAATATGCACCCTCTGCACACTTACCCGCCCGCCCCGGTGATCCAACGCCTACCTCCCGGAATCTCGATCCCCTCATGCACCCATTCGCGCGGGCCAGAGAACGGACGCGAGCATTGAACGCGGCGAAAATGGAGCGAATGTTTGCGAAGCCATTTGTTGCCGCCTTGGAGGGTCACGTAGATGCAGTAGAAGCGATGGCGCGAAAACCGGATACCTTGGACATTGTCGCGAGTGGGAGCTGGGACGGAGGTATGTCGTCAATCTACTTCGTGCACTTTTACTGCATCTCTGTCCCTGTTGCACCTCCGCGATATTTTCATTGCTTCCTGGAACTTTCGGTGTTCTACTTGAGACAATTCTCCGTCCCTCCTGTTCATCCAATATAAAGCCATTCTTTTATAATGGAACGCACATGCTCATCCCTCTTCTCTAGGCCTCATTGTACACGACGTCTCCCGGCGGCGACAGGTACTCCGCGTGGAACAGGCGCACAAGGGCAAAGTATCTGGAGCTTGCTTTGGGCAGCAAGATCGCCTGTTGAGCTGTGGTGTGGACAGGAACATCAAGCTATGGAGCAGTGGTTCAGAAGACGACGAATCCGAGGCGGGCCCATCACAGGTATGTCTCCCTTTTGTGCTCCTTCGTCTCTATCGCTCTGAACTCTGAAAACTCCAGCGAAAACCTGTAGCAACATTTCCCGGAAAAGCGGCATTCAAGTAATTCCCTCTCACGCCAGGATTCACGCCGTCAGAATACTCACCGTGACACCAGTTCCATAGACCATCATCGGTACGACCCGTTATTCGCGACCGCATCCAATCTGGTTCAAGTTTGGGACGAAACAAAGTGCGTTCTTTGCCCCGCTCATTCACCGCTGGGATACTGAACGTGCCTGTGGTTGTACAGAAGTGCTGCTATCTCCAATCTCACCCACCCCACCTCCACGGAGACAGTGACTTCGGTCCGCTTTAACCTCGCAGAAGCATCTGTCTTGGCCAGCATAGGTTCTGACAGATCCTTCGCCCTCTATGACATCCGGACAGGGAAGGCAGAGCGGCGAATCATCATGCAGGTACCCCCTTCTCTCTATCTCGGATCCTCGGAGGTACCAAATTTAACGCATCCTCTGCCCGCCAGATGCGCAGCAACGCCTTATCATGGTCACCTACGTTCCCGACAAGCGTCCTCCTGGCGTCGGAAGACCACAACCTATATACATTCGACATTCGTTCTCTAAACCAGCCCACGCAAATATACAAGGCGCACGTTGCTGCGGTCATGAGCTGCGATTGGAGCCCGACTGGCCTCGAGTTCGTGAGCGGCGGATGGGACCGCACAGTTCGCGTGTGGAAAGAAGGCCGCGGCTCCGCGCCCGAGGTGTATCACACCAAGCGCATGCAAAGGTACGTAATCGCCCCTTTCTCCCTCGGCCCCGCCTTTACCAGCTTCTAATCCGGCCTCCCTCCGTTCTGGCAGGGTTATGTCGACGCTGTACACGGGCGACTCGCGCTTCGTGCTCTCGGGCTCGGACGACGGCAACGTCAGGATATGGAAGGCACACGCTTCTGACAAATTGGGCATCATCACTGCGCGGGAACGCGCCGCGATCGAGTACCGCGAGAGCCTCAAGTCACGCTGGAAGGCGGACACGGAGATCAACAAGATCTCGAGGTACGTCTCTATCCGTCTTCCTCAAGAATTGTTTACATACGTCGATGTTATCTCCTTGCGCTTGCACACGCGCACAGGACGAGGCACCTTCCGAAGCCGGTTTACAAAGCTGGACAGCTCAAGCGGACTATGCTCGAAGCAGGGCGTGTCAAGGAGGAGCGCCGCCGCAAGCATACGCGCGCGGGCGAGAGCAAGCCGAAGGCGGAGAGAAAGAAGGTCGTCATTACCGAGCAGTCATAGCCTCGGCCATGCTGCAGTTGATGTTCAGATGTTTTCTGTTGTACGGCTATGGCTCTGCGGAATGCTAGTTGCTCGTCAGACATCTCTATGTGACTAACGTCGCGTGAATGATTCGGGACGGCATAATCCAGTTTCCAGTGAGTTCCTACCCCATAGAGAATACTGTGGCTCAGTGTCAGCACATCAGGTACTAAATATACTTGAGCTAGGAGATCTCCCCGGAACCCGAAGGATGTCTAGGGAACTGGCCCTCACAGCACCACCTCGGCCGTTCGCGCCTTTGTGTCCTTCGTAGTCATAATTTCTTCCTCACCACGCGTCTTCATCCCCTGTAGATGCGAGGGCATCGCAGGCTAGTCCGTATCAACCGCACGAGCCTAGCTGCACTAGGAGAGCGCCCCGCTAGCCACTTTCAATACCAGCGCGATCTTGACGACAATCAGGAACCGGGGGGAGAAAATACCATGCGCAGCATGTGGGCCGAATACCCAGTTTGCATTAGAACGCCGCGAGCCGCCGCGATGCTCGACCGACCGCCAAACTAGAAGTTCCAACGATCCTATCTCTCCATCGGCGCGCCTTCAGGCTGTATCTACAAACTACTACTGCGCAGCGCTCGGTATGTTCTCAGTGACTGTACTCCATCCCAAAAGCTAAACTTACGAAAATACGGTTGTCGTACTATCCACACGCCGAGCTCACAGGTTTGATCTTGCCCGCGGTGCATAGTCACTGGTGTCTCCCCACCGCCGCGTTTCACTTGAACTCTAGTGCATCTTTCAAATCGATTGTATGAAGAGAAATCTCCGCGAGACGCATGGGCACATGTGTAGCTGGGGGCTTATCGCGGCGATTCTCATCGGAGGCTCTTACTCTCTAGAAGCTCCACCAGCGACAAAGATACTGCCGCCTAACCTACTCTGCTTGCAGCCAGCGTCTTTCTATGTCGAACCTTCAGCGACCCTCGGGCGGCCGAGCGGCGCTTCTTCGCCGTTTTGCAAGCGGCTCGCGATCAGGTCAGCTTCTCTATGATCATACTAGTATGGCGCGTGAAATCCGCTCTCGACTCGAATACTCTTCGATTTGACGATGGAGGGCTGGCTTCTAGGCGGAGATAACACGGCCTTTACCCTTTTATTTCAACACGACACTGGGCGACACGCCAACAACGAGCATCTAAATAGACGTGAAACTCCCCGATCACACCGAGCATCGATATCGGCCGCCTTGCGCTTGTCACGTCATCCCGACCAAGGTCCCGATCTATGTCGCGGGACCGACGTTAAGGACCAGCAACTTTACTTCTCAACAAAGGCCGGAGCGCGTCCATCTCCAACACCCCCGACCTCCAGGAACGCGCTTGCCGGGGCGACTTATATGCTCTTAATAAGCGACACTCCGAGTGACAAGGACTCGGGCCAGCCGGCTATGTTTCAGGACATTCACGGGAGGTAGAACAACCCGAACCACTGGCAGCAGAGCGCGCCTTAATGAGGCGTGAGAAGGAGCGACCACGCGAAACGTTCGCGCTGATACTATACTTGCAGTAAACACCGAGCTAAGGCATTTGAGTTCCAGTAGCATACGACGCACATGTAGTACCACTGATATCAAACGCCCTCGGATTTGCTCGGCATGTCTCATGTATATGGCTGTCAGCCGGAGTAGTCATCCAAAGCACACACAAAAGGGACTTTGCACAATGCTCGTGATGTTGGCCTCTGTGTGCGAGCGGGCGCACAGACAATGTGTACTGATACAGGGGAAGTGGGACCATACTCTAAGCTGTACAACAATGCGACAACGATAGCAAGCAATCTAAGTGTAAGATGACGAAGGAAGTGCATAAGGCTCACCCCCGCTCCAAAGCGAGGGGGAGATAGATAGGCTCTATGGAGGAAAGGAAGAGATCGTGAGTTATAAATTGAAGCAGATCGCCGCGTGTGATATGGCGTGGAAATGGAAAGGAGAGTACAGTCGACAGTCGCGCGCCTGCAGACGCTAGAAAGGCTGGTGATTGCGTTGCGGGTACGCACGAGGAGTAAAGCGCGGGAAGGAACGTGATCGTACAACATCGGCGACGCAAGCGTGTTTTGGCAAGAAGGATGGGCGTGGGAAGTATGGTGGGGACCCTGGGGAATCGTTGCAAAGACCAAGATACGACTGAGCGATGATTGTGGCAGGCTCTGACGGGCGACGATGAAGCTGTCGGAGTCGTCGGCGGGACTACGTCAGACATAATGAGCACGAGCGGTCGTAGGCTAACAGCCTCGACGACCCCACTCACCCAAAGTGGCACATCCTATCCTCGACATCACGCCCTCCCGTCTGAACGCCGCTCATGCGGCTCGACATCTACGCCAAAAATGACGACCGCCGCTGCGAGCGCGAGCGCGAGTGGCGCCGCGGAACGCACGAACGAAGACGCCTGTCAGGGACGAACCGTCGATCAGAGATCCATCTCCTAGAATTTCCCGACCAGAGCAAAAATGACGCACCGAACCGCCGGTGTAAGACCCTCCCCGGACGTACGGCCTCAGCTGTGAGGGCCCGTCAAACAGCTCCGGAGGCGGCAGAGGAGCTGGGAGCACCCGCCCCTGGCCCTTAGGAAGGCTTCGCGAAGCCGTGGGCCGGGCCCGGCTGGGTGCGCGGAAGCTGACGAACGACATGGAGCGGGGCCGGGCGGGTCCGTCGAGGATAGTCGGCGCTGGAAGTGGCTGCACCGTCGTGCGCCGAGGTACACTGCGTGGAAGTGTCCGAGGCGACGATGCGGTGGTGCTAATCGTGCGGCGGGAGGCGGCAGCGCGGACGAGGAGCTTGCTCGACTCGCCGAGACGGCTTGGTGCGTCGAATATGTCGAGGATATTCATGTCAAAGGGCGCTGCTGTACGAGCTTCGACGTTGATGTTCAGCGCGGCCGCAGAAAGCATGCTTCGGTGTGACGGCGCCCGGGGAACGATAGCAAGGGAGGGTCGCGAGACGGGGAGAGCGGTGCGCAGTGGTTGAAACATTATGCGTGCGCAAAGGTGGTGAGGACGGCCAAGGGTTGAACCAGGTCCGAAGGCGGAAGAGGGTGAGGAGGGGGTGGTCTAGGGAGAAGACGAGAGGGCATGCATCTCTCGGACAGAAGATATACGGACGCGCTCCATGTATGCAAACCTACCAGGAAGGGTGAATCTGAGTCTCAGGGTGTCAGAGCGTGGATTGCAGATGCCCAGACGCGCTTACTTACCGGAGCTGATGCGGCGATACGCAAAACCGTTGATATGTGTCGCCTTGAAGGCGTCTGAGGAGGCCACCAGTGCGGAGGCGACGAGCTCGCTCGCTTGTGCCCCGAGGCCCGGAACTTTGGGCTGTCATTCACAGCAGGTGTTGCCAGCGATCCGCGCTGTTCTCAGAGACGATGACTATGCTCTGTCCCTCAACCTTAAAGTGTTACGTTGCAGAATAATGGTCCCTCAAGGACCAGCAGCCGCTTAAACGCCACCAGGGGGAGAACGAAGCAGAAGACAGTATAAGTATGTCTTCAAACGGTGTCTGGTGACGACCTATTGACGCATCTGAGAGCATCCGTGAGCAGACATCGGGACTTTACTGTCACCGTAAAGCGAGATACGTACCATTTCGGGCTCGGAGATGACTCAGAACGGAGATTCCAGCTTCTATGCGAATAGAACCCTTCGAATGCGGCCGCAGGAATGTTGGATTCACGTCGACGTTTCTTTAGACGACATAGCAAGCCGGTCTCTTGGAACTTCCCGGATGCAGGGCGCGGGCGCCATCAGTACCAGGACAAGCCTGCCCGATAGGCGTAGCACTCACAAGCCTTTTTGGTGAGAATCTCGCCCACGTTGCTGAACCCCTCGCGCCAAGCAACATGTGTTGGTCGATCTCCCTCCGGCCATCCCGCAGCATTGTGTGAATAGAGCGGTAGAATCATGACGACGACATACATCGGCTTTTTCGATGGAGCGCGCTGGCGGCCTTGGCCTGAATTCGAAGCGTTACTCTCCAGCAGCGCTTTTCGCGCCAAGACATGTTTATAGAAAATGTGAGGTTAACCGAGTAACCGGCCTTAGGCGAGCTTATCTCAGGTCCATCCGGTCGGTATGATGAACGCTGTACAACGCAGACGGTGTCAGTACAGCGGTATATCCGACGACTACGGGCATTTCTTTACCTCTGACAGCATTTCATGCAGTACTATGGCAACTTCCGCGCCATGGTTCGGAAGCCTAAGAACTCCATCTCATTACTAGTATTCCCCGCAGGAGCCCGTTGCGGCCCTGTCGATACCGTGAGCTAGCGTGGTGCTGTACGCCCGGAGAACGTTGTTGTGCTTTGAGCGATGGGCGGGGACCTGCCCACGCGGGGCGCTCCGGCTTGGCAGGTAGAAGCTCTTGTCAGCTCCAAAGTAACTTCTCAGATAATTGATAACAGTCGGCGGAGAATCGATGAAGGCTTGGAGTGTATGGAAGGGCGGGGAACCCTTACGCACTCCAATGATCGGGAAAGTGTCCTATCTGGGCATTCTTGGTCGCTGACGTATGTGCAGGCGGGCATGAGCTTGCAGCATGTTGCGCTTGCACTGGGCGGTTCATGGCGTCCTGAGCCCATGCGGCCAAGAAGGACGGAAGCCACGCGTGCTTACAACAGTGCTGCGAGCAGTCGAGATGAGCACACGCCGTACCCATTGAGATCACGCAAGAACTCACTAATACTTCTTCCCAGGCCGGGATCCACGACCTCGGTCATTCAAGGAAAGCACGATGATTCATGCAACATGACGAAGCTGTACATGTCTCAGAGCTAGTCGGCTCATGCCCGGGAGCGCGCTCCCCGGTGCCGCAGTAGTCGACCCACGAGCGAGAGGTCGGGTGTATGTCAATTAATGGGGAGATCGAACATCCCCTGAGCCATTCGAGTCGCATATATTTGCGTAGAGTACTCACTCGGCAGTCTAAACCCTCGCAGGCTTCTTTGAAGGCCAGCAAGGGCGATCAGATATGTAAGAACTCCCCTCGTTGCTGAAGCGACACCAGTGACGATAGCGCTGCCCACCAGCAATCGGGGGAATTGTGTGCCGTCAGATGTGCGTAGGGGATGTGAGGTAGTGGGAATACTCACCTCGTGTCCTGTGCACGAGTCGGCATTCATCTCGCTAGATGAACACCGAGGCGGTCAGCCATGCGAAAGGGCTATGCAAACGGAGATGAAGACTGCCCAAGCCCCGCGGCGGGAAAGAACTTAAGAGTCCCACAATGTGGCGCCTTGATAGCGTCAGAGACGTCCCGCTTCCCAGTAGTGCTCCTCTCCATGCGTGAGACACAGGCCTGCAACTATCGCCTATGACGGTGGTATTCCCATGTTAGAAAGCCTGCGTATATCAGGGCAAAGGGCTGGTACACCCACCACGCTTACGTTTGTCAGATTTTGTTAGTCGACATGACCTCTCTTCCCAATGGGCGTTCGTTCAGCATAATCGGGGAGCAGGGCATGTACCAATGTTGCGATTCACGAGACTACTCCGACACCTTAGCCTAAAATTAGCAGAAAAGTAAAGAATCGAGACAGCGAGTCGAGTGGAAACCTGGATCCGGATCTTCGATTGACTATTTTCAGAGACGACTGGTTATTCTTCCAGAGTTCAATTTGCGCGACTCGCTCTTCCGGCTTACGTCGACGACAAGCTCTGAAAAGGGAGGCTGGCCAGATCTGGTGTTAGATGCATAACATCCATCGGAACTACCACCAAGCGTACCCCACCGTATATACTTACACTCTTCCTAAGCCATCACTAACTAACGGCGACAACGTCGCCATGCACGTTTTCAACTGAATCGCCGCCAATGTAAAATCCTAAACCGCCATCCCAATACCCGCGGTCTATCCTCATGGCTTCGCTGATGTTTCTGCCTCACGTTGGCCCGCAGTAAAGAGCAAAGCGAACTCACAGACCACGACCATTTGCTCAGTGACAATTTGGGAAGATCGACTTCTGTGACCGTGAAGCCACACAAAAGCCAGCATGATTCGGCATAAATTCGCCATTTATTGCAGTGAGATGTGGCTGCTTTAGAAGGGGTTTGAAACTATGACGAGGTGCGAACAGGAGGTGACTCCGCACGCAGGACGCGAGATAGCTTAACCCAGCGCCTCTGCGGCCTACCGGCCCGGATGTCATCATCGTAGTCGCGCTCAGGTGGCACGTGCACCGGCCTCCAGCTACACTCCGCATAGACTTGGTTGCTTGAGGGGCGATGCAAAGCCCGCCAGTCCGATTCCCAAATCTTCACAGGAGTACACAGCTAAAGACTTAGGGGCGCGGACGCCACCACATGAACCTCGAGAAGTTCGAACGTCAACCCCCGTCCACCTCCTATCACCGGCACTGTGTCCACCACCACCACGTCTCCGACCGCGAGGCAACAGAAAGGCAGGCAGGGCGCGTGCGGTCCGATGCGACTAGTTGCAGAAAATACCGAAGGGAAAGCCTGCATCGCAGGTCGTGTCAGCACATGTCCTCTGAGTCCATAGCCGAACGCACCTTCCCGGGTTTCCACGTCAATTCTGCAAGGAAACTGTTGTTTTCCAGACAGTATCCATTTAATGTGTATGATGTAGAAATTAGACAACCCGGCGACTGTGAAACCCATCATGCTATGGCGGCGAAGTTGCGAGATTTCGCGAGTTTGCCCAGCCGGTTCGGCGTCAGCTCAGGAGTCCTCGACTGAGCTGGAATTTCCCATCACGCCGAACTGGCTGGGGACGAGCCTAAGAAAACTGAGGCGTCCATGACTGACGTTCTAGGTGTTCGAAAATAAGCGCCCAAACGTCGCGTGCTGAAACCGGTGTCAGCAGTACAAATCTAATAACAAGTCAGCGCTCACCTCTTCAGAATTGGCCAACTAGACCTCCAGAGGGGGTCAAGTGTCTGCTAGAGCCTACACTCCAGGGCCCAATGGAGTGTAGGCTCTAGAAGAAACCTGACCAGAGAGTAGGGAGACGTTTGTACCATGTCTATCTGCAGACGCTCTTCAAACGCATCAGCTAAGGGGAAAATGTTCATGAGTAGTTCATACCGTATGTGTGGTGCTATCTATAGAGCCTTATGAAGAAATGTATCCTGATAAAAGGATGCATGCCGCTACAAGGTAGCGTCAACTGCTATTGAACACTAGAGAAAACAA